>PVKH010002212.1:0-20709 GCA_004027955.1 Chaetophractus vellerosus
AACCTAAAGCCTAGTGGTACTTCAAGTTAGATGGTGTGAACTTTGCTGGTTAGGGTTAACTTACAAAACAATTTAAAATACTAAGATATGGCAACTCCTTAGGTATATAAACTTGATCTGATGAAATAATACATGGAGAAATAAAGTTCTGGACAGTAAAAAGTTTTTCCTTTGTTCCTAGTGTGTCCCTCTTTATTTTGTCAGACATTGTCATTGCCTTATATGCAATGTATTTACAAATGTAGCTCCCAAAGGAATGAAGTATTTGGTGCTGTAGTGGCCAAAAATGAGGCCGTAGTGGACTGAGCCTGCCACTCATTGGGAGAGCACAGGAGTCTTGGGAAGCCCTGATTGCTTGGGGCTGGAGATGGCTGGCAGGCACTGGGATTCAGTGGGCAGACTGCCTTTGGCCAGGGGTGGGCTGGGGACATGAGGTCAGAGGGCTTTGTGAGATAAAAATAGGGATTTGCCTTTTCAGTGAATTATTACCATTAAAACAATTCTATTAAAGACAAAATCTGAAAACCTTAAGTCAAAATTGGTATCTGATAAAGCTGAAATACTTCAAAACACCCCCAAGTTTTGGATCTATCATGCTGTTGGAAATTTTGTAAAAAATAAGGAACGTTATAGTATCAAGTGAAAAAACTTTGAAGCCCCAGGCTCTTAGTGCCGGTTAGTGTGTAAATTAGAGTAAACTTGCCACCCACAGTGCCGTTGTTAGAGGAAGTGGCTATACTGGGCAGAGCTGTGCTCTGGCTTTAACAGAGACCCCTTGAATGGTGAATGCTCCTGAGCCAGCTCCGTTTGCTGGGCCAGGCTTTGAGTTGTAGGTAGAGCTTTACATTCCCCTCGTTCTTAACTTCTGCCTGGTTTATTGGACACTTGAACAATAGTGGGAGGAGCAGTGATGTTTTTTTGTTCCCTGGGTAAACTTGAAGGGATCTCTGAAACATCTGTTGGAAGAATTTCCCCCCGTTTAGGTGTTGCCATTTTTAGAGCCTTGCAGGAGTCTGAGAGGAGGGTGCACCAGGGAAGACCGATTCTCAGTTTGTCCCTCCTTGTGTAATTTGATCACCTGTCCTCAGGAGCGCTGGATGCCCTGGGACTGATCCCTCACACTATGCCTGCGGCCGCCCCAGAGACAGTCCTGAGCGAGGGGCTGGGACTTTGCCTTGCATGCCAGGCCTCTTACCGTTCTGTCCTGCTACCCTCTTCTTTCTGCCACCTTAGCTGTCTCTGACCCTCTGTAGGAATTGTCTTCCTTGGATACTGAAGACCTTACTTCTGACGGCCTAGTATAGGGTTGTAGTTGAGTCTGTTTTCTGGCATGTCCTTTGTCTTTTTAAAGAAAAGGTGCTAGCATTATAAAGGCCTTTGTGCACATTAAGGGGTTTTGTTTGCTTTTGCTTCAGGTTTTGACTGCAATCCTTGTTTGGACTAAAGCACTAATTTATTACTTGTCTGATCCCTTGAATTGAGGGTTGTAACTGGGAACATTTATATACAGTAGCACTTTATTCTTGCATCTGATTTTCAGTATAAAGATAGGATTGGTTTTCCCCATGATGATAATTAAGCTCATGTTTCTCACTGGTACCCTTGTAAGTGACTTTTTCCAAAAGCATCCAGTGAGCAGCTGTGACTATGCTCAGACCCAGAGCTCAAGCCTTGCTGGGTCCTTAGAAAGCCCTCTGGGCACCAGTTAAAGAGAATTTGTCCATTTTATCCTTTCTTGAAACTCAAGTTTATTTTTAAAATGGCTTTTGAATTAATGAAAGTGCTATTCTAAGTCTAGCTTTTTTAAATGTGAAATTTGTTCTTCAGTTTTAAGACAGCTAATGATTTAAAGATTTATTCTTTATTTATTATATATCCCCCCTTTTTTGCTTGTTCTTGCTGTGTTCATTTTTGCGTTCTTCTGTGTCTGCTTGTCTCCCCCCGCTGCGGCGACCCGCCGAGTCAGCTCACCGCACGGCGGCCTGCCTGCTCACAGCGGCTTGCCTTCTTGAGGCGGTCTGCCTGCTCGAGGAAGCCCCGGGAACTGAACCCGGGGCCTCCCACGCGGTAAACCAATCCCTACCAATTGAGCTACAGCCGGTTCCCAGCTAATGATTTAAACTGCCTAATTCTAATCAAGCTTTTGGTAACTAGAGTTTGTTGGTTGAAGTAAAGTTTATTTGATTGTAAAATCAAGCGTTTTTCTTTCTGGAAGAGTCAAAGTGTAGTCACTATCGGAACCGTGATGGTAAACAGGTCCTAACACACACCTCTCCTAAGTCCAGCAGGGATTTTTTAACAGTCCTTGGCTTTAAATTTACACTGCATACAATAATACTGAGTACGTTTTGCTGGTTTAAGGGTGGCCATGGTCCTCTGAACACCCAAATGACAAGTCCACACAGAATGCCGTGCCGCGCCCTTTTCCTGAAGAGCCCTGCATTTTGTTTCCTTTGTAGCCATGAAGGAGGACAAAAGAGTGGAGGAGAAAATGGCAGCAGCTGTCGCGGTATCCAAGAAAATGGTTCCTTCAGGCGCCATTGTCAGCAAACAGCCTTCCTTGCACAGAAGCCTAGTTCCAAAGAAGTCACCTTCTTTTGCCAACGTGTCAGCAGCCAACCAGGCCATTAAAAAGTCGCCCTCAGGTTTCAAGGGTTCAATACCCAAGAGACAGTGGCTCTCGGCCACTTCCTCGGGCAGCACTTCGGCTGCCAGACAGTCAGGCCTGACACCTATCGCTGCGGCATCCGCTTCTAAAAGGTTACCTGGCTCTTCGGCTTTGGGTGGAGCACTCAGAAAGCCGGCGGCTGCTTCTGTCCCTGCAGCCACTCCAGCCCCGGGAAGGCTCATGGCCACCAGTCCTGTCCTGTCACAGCCAAATTCACAAATTCGACAAAATATACGACGTTCTTTAAAAGAGATTTTGTGGAAAAGGTGGGCTGTTTTACTTGATTATCTATTAAGGTGGAAGCTCTTTCATTTAAAGTGGTAGTTTCTGTTTGCCCTGGTGCTTAAAGATTTAGTACTGTACACAACTGGTGGTTTATGTGGCTCTTCTTCTTCTGTGTAGAGTCAGTGACAGCGACGACTTGATGATGACTGAGAACGAAGTGGGGAAGGTCGCTTTCCACATTGAGAAGGAGATGTTTAACTTGTTTCAAGTTACAGATAATCGCTACAAGAGTAAATACCGCAGCATCATGTTCAATCTCAAGGACCCTAAAAACCAGGTGTGTGATTCCGGACACAGAAGTAGACTTGCTGCTGAATTATCTGGTTTCTGTTTCCTGCGTTTCACAGTAATAAACTGAACATCACCTGGTAAAATGTTTAAATCCTTTCAGGGAAAGATAAAAAGTATTCCTGTCCTCTGTGATACTTGGCCATATGATCACATGTTACTGGTATTAAGACTGCTCGTTTTTGTTCCCTACCTACCTGAATTTTAGTTCTTTCAGTGATCTAACCAGCCCCCCTGAAGTCCCAGCTTTTATATCACTTCATTGGCTCCCTTTTGGGTCCAGAATAAAGCTAAATTTCCTTATTCTAGTATGGGGTGCCTCTACAACCTTTTCTGCCTTATCCCCAGCCTGCTGAGGGAGCCTGCCCACTTGGGCCTCCTTGAGATCAGTAATGAGTAGTAACAGTCAGCACTGCCCACAGGGCCCCGCATTTGAATGGTGCTGTTTGCAGCATTGGGTGTGTGGTACCTCACTCAGTGAGCACAAAAGGTGTGGAGTGGGAGGTGCTATTCCTGATGGATTGCACTGGGAATGAGCGTTGATGGCAGGTTTGGCTGCTTGTCTGGCCTCACAGAGCCAGGGAGGCTGAGCTGGTCCTGCCCAGCCCCCTCCCCAGATGCCTGTGCTGCTGCCATTCTGCCCCCTTCCTTCTCAACTTTCTGTGGAGTGTTAACGGCCCAGCAGGCAGTTTCTTTCTGCTGGGCTTGTACTCCAAACTGTTTTCCCCGAGGAGGCCTCTCTTAGCAGCTTCTGCAGTATGGACCTTGGAATCTGCCATGTGGCCTCAGTACCTAACCTTTCCTGGGCTCTAGTTTGCAGTTATCCAGTTGGCAGAGGCTGATGTTTACTCTCATCAGGCTACGGTGGGCATTAAATGGGATTGTGGCCCTGAAGGGATGGCATAGGTCAGCTCTGTCGAGTGCAGGGCTCTGTGTCCTGCTGGGTGTGGCCTCACGCCAGCCGAGCCTAGGGCAGGGGCTTCTCTGTGCTGCTTCATTTTCCTTCCCTGGTATTTAAACACAGATATTCAGATATTTGTGAGTGAGTGAACAAAAACGATGTGTTCATAGGGACTCTTCCATCGTGTTCTGCGTGAAGAAATCTCTTTGGCAAAACTCGTGAGAATGAAGCCCGAAGAACTTGTCTCTAAAGAGCTCTCCATGTGGAAAGAGAGACCAGCAAAATCTGTGAGTTCTTATGGAAAATGAGGGTTCTCATTTCACTAAATACTTCATTCTTCCAGAAATAAATTAATAGGCTGTGTGAGTGAGCTGTTGTCCTAGGAAACGTGGTTTAAAACAGCTTTTGTCTTCTTAATTTTAGGTGATGGAACCCAGAACTAAATTGCACAATGAAAGCAAGAAGACTGCTGTTAAACAGGAAACCATTCCAGATATGGAAGACTCTCCACCAGTGTCAGATTCAGACGTAAGCATTTGGGCTTTCAAATGTTCAGAAGTATAGACTGAAGTTTAACCATTGCAGATATTTTCAGGTGCCTAAATTATTGGGCAAGTCATTGTTTGTAACAGGTTTATATCATTGTAATATTTTTCAAGTACTTGTATTCAGTGGTTCTTAATTGCATGAGGGTTGTTTGTTTGTTTTGTTGTTGTTGTTCTTCAAGGAGGTGCTGGGGAATGAGCCCAGGACCTCATACATGGGAAGTGGGTGCTCAGCCACTGAGCTACAACTGCTTCACAATGACAGTTGGTTTTTGTTTGTTTGTTTTTAGGAGGTATCGGGGATTGAACCAGAGACCTCGTACAATCCAGCATGAGTTTTTGTTCAATTTATTTATTTATTTATATTTTTGTATAATATACCTTGTTGAATGTTTTCCACCCCCCACCCCCCAGATGGCTCCTTTGTCTGTCCGCTCATTGTGTCTGCTTGTTGTGTCTGCTCGTCGTCTTTAGGAGGCACCAGGAACCAAACACGGGACCTCCCGTATGGAAGGCAGACACCCAACTGCTTGAGCCACATCTGCTCCCTCTATTTATTTTTAATATGTTGTGTTAATTTGGAAAAGAAATCCCACTCCATTTTTTTCTTTTACTTTTAGGAACAACAAGAGTCAGTTCGAGCTGTACCTGAAAAAAGTAGTGCACCACTTCTTGATGTCTTCAGCAGCATGTTGAAAGATACAACCAGCCAGCACCGTGCGCATCTTTTTGATCTAAACTGTAAAATTTGTACAGGTAAGCATGATTTAGGAGGTGAAACTTTTGAAGATGAGACTAAACTTGAATTTGTTTAAAATTACTGATTCTTCTGATGGCATTTGTATTGGACTCAAGTAAAAAAATAAAAAGCTCAGCGTGGTTTTTCCGGAGTTTATAAAGAGAGCCCCTGCCTTTATAGAATTTGTTTTATTCTTGTAAGAAAGTATCAATTTCCAGGCAAGATGTGCTCTTGAATGCTTCCCATACCTCAAGGAATCTTTGCTTATATTCTTTAGGTCAGGTTTCATCAGAAGATGAACCCATGCCAAAGAGACAAAAACTGTCGGCTTCTACTAAAAAAGAAGACTCAAAATCCAAGTACAACAGCTCTCTGCCCGAGCCTGTTAACACGGCCGAGGAAGCAATGCCAGAAACACTTCCCGAAATTGCTTCTGAACCAGAACTGGAAAGTGCATCTCATCCGAACTTAGGGAGAAATTACTTCCCTCTCCCCCCAGGAAACAGCAACCCTGAGCCCTCCCCCTTAGAAGAGCTCCCTCTCTGCCCAGCCTCCTGTGGGGGGAGTGTGCTCACCACAGTCACAGTGTCCGGCCGGGACCCCAGGACTGCGCCCAGTGCCTCGTGCGCGTCCACGGTCTCCACAGCAGCCCGCCCCACCAGCAGCTCTCTGGAAACCACCCGGGCGGCAGATACCAGACAGGATGTTCTGAAACCGGCCCTGACTTCAGTGCCGGTGCCCAAGTCCATCCTGGCCAAGCCGTCCTCCTCACCTGAGCCAAGATACTCGTCAGCTCCATCCCCCAATATCAGGTGTGTTCTTCCGATGCAGTCTGGACTAGCCAAGCACACTTGGTGACTTTTAGATTAACAAAAGGAAAATTTGTGATTAATATTTCCATTCTGCAATTTACCTGGAGGCACAACTTTGCTCTTCAATATTTTAAAAAGGCCTAGTTTTAGGAGACATAATTATCATTTTAGAAGTATAAGTCTTGAAAACTAAGGTTTCCATTTTTGACCATCTGGTTTTGTTTCCTTTTTATTTTTTTTTTTTTTGACCAAAATATCTGATTATGTAATTGCAATTAAAGTAGTTAATTTGAGAAAGTACACTGTCAAAACTTGCAGCAATTTACATTTGCTTTTAAATATATAGTCTTAATACTTTTGAAATTCTCATTGTGCAGAGAGAAGTAGAGATTTACTTATTTTCTATGGTTTTGTTTTACAGCATCTCTGAGTCTCGTTCCCCTCCAGAAGGAGATACGACCCTCTTTTTGTCTCGACTCAGCACCATTTGGAAAGGATTTATTAACATGCAAAGCGTAGCAAAATTTGTCACTAAGGCATATCCTGTCTCTGGGTGTTTTGATTATCTCAGTGAGGTTAGAACCAAGAAAGTGTGTGTGTGTGTGTGTGTGTGTGTGTGTGTCTGTCTGTCTGTCTGTCTGTCTGTCTGTCTGTCTGCAAAGGAGTATTCCCACAACACGTGGCGTTCTTCCAATAAATGTCTAGATAACTTAGCACCTTTAAAGGCGAGTTGGAGGCTGCCGCAGTGAGTTAGAGGCTACATGGTTCGGGCACTGTAAGAAATTCAAACAAGAAATCAGTTCCATTTATTATCAAAAAGCCTATCTAACAACTGAAAAAAAGACAAAAAAAAAAAAGCCCACATCCTTTTTCCTCTGCCCTCTGTCTAGCACAGGTGTTCGGGGGGGTGGGGGGAGCGGTCATAGTACCTGGCCTCGTGCCTGGTGTGCATATGTAGCTGCACAGCAGCTCTTGTATTTTTCAGAATTGATGATAACAGCGTTACGATGTCTGGCCTTGGCAAGAGGTGGTCAGCAGGCATTGCTGGTTAGAATCTGAGTCATTGCTGTTCTTGCAAAGGGAACATAAAGATTTGGTGTGGGGAGCGGGTGCAGCTCGTGGTTGAACGCCTGCTTCTCACATATGCCGTCCCGGTTTCAATCTCTGGTGCATCCAAAAAAAAAAAAGGGGGGGGGAGTGCTTTCTAGGTATCTCACTTGGTAGAGGATTGTTATTATACCACCCTTGAAGCTGGTGGTTCGTAATCATGGACGGGGGTCAGCCAGTCCGCATTTAATGTAGTTTTTACCATTTTCCTTGGAATAGCGGTGGCTTTCTTCAGTCTCAAGTAGTTAGTTAGGTACCTTAAAATTGCTGCATTAGTCTCTCTGTACGTGCAATCATTTCAGCAGTTATTTACACCAAGTACTTCTTGTTTAGGACTTGCCAGATACGATTCACATTGGTGGGAGGATCTCACCGAAGACGGTTTGGGATTATGTTGGCAAACTCAAATCTTCAGTCTCTAAGGTATCCGCTTATAATCTATGAAGCAGTGGAAGATAGTTTTTTATTGAAATAAATCTCTTCTTTTTTTTTTTTTCACCTCATTTGGATGGGTTGGTTAGCACTTGGAATGTCAGCCTAATAGGTATTTCAAAGTGAATATAAAAAAATAAGCTTATTGAAGGAAAATAGAATTTCTTTGTGTAGGTGTGCTTGAATATATATGTGGTGGTTTCATTACTGGTTTTATTTTAATAATGTTTATGCAATTACGTTTTTGTAAGAACTGTATAAGCTGTGTTTCTTTACTCTCTAATGGGAGAAACTGAGGGCCGGCACTTGTAGAAGATCTGGCTTGGTATTGGTCCTGAGCTCCCAGGTGGGCTTTAGTTTTCTCTGACGCCCTGCAGTTGTAGCTACCGTTGCAGGTGTCTGCATAGACAGTTCTCTCTGGAAAGCGTCCGTAGTTGTTGGGTTCACAGGAAGCGTCAGACCCTCTAATTGACACTAACTCCCTCCAGTTTGGAACCCGTGGACGGCTTTGGATTACATGCACTACACTGTGCCCCAGCCAGTGTGACCTTGGTCAGCAGGCAGTTCCCAAACACTCCCTCGGCGCCAGACCCTGCCCTCAGCTTACGCCGGGCGAGAACTGTCTCACTGTTGAGTAACTCTGAGGTCGGTGCTGTAGTCTTGAGGAAACTGAGGCTGTGAGGAGAAGTAATTTTAAAGGGCACATGCCTAGTTCCTGCCGAAACCTGGGTTTGAACCAGCAGTGTGAGACTTGAGCTCATGTGCTCTTTGACCACTTCATTATTTAGCATGGTAGACAACAGGACTTTGAAAAGCAAAATCAGAGAATTGCTAATATTTCCCACTTCAGACCTTGCTTTGGGGTTAAAATGCAAATTTTTTAACGCTGCTTTTCTAGAATAGCCGCAGATCAATGTTTTTCCCCTTGTCTTTGCATTGTAGGAGCTGTGTCTGATTCGTTTCCACCCAGCAACAGAAGAAGAAGAAGTTGCTTATATTTCCCTCTACTCCTATTTTAGCAGCCGAGGCCGCTTTGGCGTCGTAGCTAATAACAACAGGCACATCAAGGACCTCTACTTGATCCCCCTGAGTGCCAAGGAGCCTATTCCCTCCAAACTCTTGCCCTTTGAAGGACCAGGTAAGCGCCAACCTTCCGGGTGATGATGAGGCCCATCCCATACCCAGGCACCCTTCAGCACTGACACGTAGTCAGGACGAGGTTGTTGCCAGGTGGCTGATGCCATCCCACCCATCCCATGACTTCCTGGGAGCAGGAATCGGGCACAAGCAGAGCATTATTGAGGGAGAGAACTCAGCTTCTAGGACACAGGAGTGTTGCACTCACTAGAAGCATCGCTTGTTTTTAGCATAAATTGTCTCAGGAAAGTTTTATGAAGGGGGAAACTGTCACAATTTTCAACCAGCCTGTCCAGGATATTCGAGGGCCCGGGCGCCTGAGGATCACCGGGAAGAAAGGTAATGTTTACGTCAATGCCTGGGGCCGTGGGCTTCACTCTAGGGTGGTGTTATTTTCTTAACAGTCAGCTCAGGAATGAGCAGACATCAATGGGTTCTTTTTCTCTGAGGTCACTTCTTTGATAGGAATTTCTGGGAGGTACATAAAGTACTAGTAAAGTTGAAAAAATATTTCTAGAGTAATTACTTTTGAATCTGCTCAAATAGTTTTTTTTTTTAATCTTTGCAAACTACTTTGTTTTCCCATGCTTTAGAAAGTGCTGCTGACTTTTACTTTCAAATTGACCTTTGAAATCAAAAGTTTCAGATTTGCCCAGAAGTTGAGGATTATTCTGAGAGGGCCCAGCCTGTTAGTGCCCAGCTCTTTCTTAATCCCTTAGTAGACATGGATGTGACTTAAATTAGGGAATTGGTGTAAGATGCCTAAATTACAGTGTCTCCTTGGTCATAAACTCCACAGAGGATTGATATTACCTAAAAGATGCTAATTCTAACACATTTTCAGAGGCGGTGGCCAGATACCCTGAGCACTCACTGGTGCTGCCATAGACCCAAGCACCTTGGTGTCCTTTGCTGCCACCAGTCTGTGGCCCGTGCTCCTGCCCCGTGGCCGTGCAGAGCTCACAGACCTGTGTGCTCCTCGGAGCCTTGGTGGGGAGCTGGGAAGAGAACCCCACCCAGGGAAAGAGGCTGCCTGGGCTGCACATACACTAGCTAGGACCCTCAGGGAGGTGGCCCCTCTCCGTGCTCCTGTGAGCAGGGCAGCATCGCATCCATCACAAGTGCCCTCTACACCCCGGGTGCTTACTGGAATGGTCACTTCGTGCAGGGTGGCATGGGCCTGGCTTGTCCCTATTCTTTGGACTTGTGCCCATAGCAGTATTGTTTGGTGTCAGTTCTTTCAGGGTTAAGCATTTACTGGCATAATACATTAAATTGTTTCAATGCCAAATATATTTTAAGAGCAAAGTACTACTTGGGGTAAAATGCCACTGACCGGTGGCCAGAAAGGGCCTTGGCAGAAGGTTCTTGGTGACCAGCTGTATGAAGAGAGCTGGCCACTTCCTCGATGACCAAGTGAAAAGAAAAGTCCTGTTTTCCTGAAGGTGAAGATCAAGAAGCTGACTTTATCAGACGTCTGTGAAGAACCTCCGGTCAGTCACAAGTGTAAGGGCTTGTGTATAGGATAGAGTAAAAGCATTTTATTCCCAAGCATTAGAGACTCTAGGATACCACATGGCACTTTCCCCTTAGAGTTAAAAGCACTTTTGTTTATAGAAATGTGAATCAGTAGGTACTGAGCTTTCCCCTTTCAAAAGAAATTAAAGCTATCTTTAATTCTCGTTTGAGATCCTCTCCCTCCATCTCCACATTGAGCAGCGTGAGCTGCACGAAAACCGTCACTGGCTGCATCCTGGTCACGTAGGTCAGAATGCGCGGTGTGAGTGCTTCTCAGGCGAGCACGGGCGTGTTGGCCGGGCGGGGGTGCCGCAGGCCTCGGGACGGTCTCTGCCCTCCACCACAGATTGAAGGCGTTGGACTTGATGGGCAGCGACTGGTTTCATGATAGTGGACCACCAAGGGGCTAGCGGGAGGGTCCCCAGAGGAAGGGCCACGGATGCAGTCCTGGGTGTGTGGGTGGTGGGCCCTGCAGGCACTTCAGGGGGTGGGGGGCCTGGGCTGGTCGGAGAACGCCAGGACACGGCACTCAGGCGGGCCACGGGGGTGGGTGTCGTACCTCGCCCACCCCAGCACCTCCTCCACGCACTCACATTGCCTGAAAGGGACACTCACAGGGCCTGCAGGTGGCCCTATACAGGAAAGAACTGACTGGGTTTTTGCAATAATATAGGAAGAGGGTTTTAGAAAGGTAATCACTGAAATTTTATCTTTTTAATTTAAAGGCTTTTATCCTAAATCATATAAGCCTGTTAAACTTATCACATTCCGTTTTTTTGTTTGTGTCACCCTCCTGCTCTCATTGCTTGGCGTTAAATATGTATATATGATATTTTATTCACTTCCATGTTAGCTAAACAACCTTGACCCCAGGCCAGGTGACTTCCTTGACATGATTCACGCCTTATAGCTCTTGCTGTGCTTGACTTGGTGTTTTCTAGATACAAACGTGTACGTGTGGGTCCTGGGTTACTCCTGTAGTTGTGTAGTCACTGTGGTGTGTGTGTGTGTGTGTGTGTGTGTGTAAGGCTAGAGGCTGTAGTGTTTCTCCTCTTGCTTCACCAAGTTGTTTCCACGTGGAACCCTGGGGGGGGGGGCAAAAGCAGAGGCCTAAGGGGCAGGGGTGTCTTGTCTGAGCACCGCTGCATGCCAGGCTTAGCCCCCCACACTGACCTGATGCCTTTCACCCCAGCAAACCTGATGTCACTTGCCTGCGGGCACACACCTAGAAGGTGGTTGAGCTGGGATTGGCACCTGGCTCCACCTCTGTCCCAAAGCCTTGCTCTCCATCACAAGGTTCTGCTACCACTCAGTTCTCTGCAGTGGGCAGAGCATAGATAGGAATAAGAGCTGATGCTGCGGAGGGGCTGATATGCAAGCATGCAGTAGTGCGCAGTAGGGGCATAGAGAAGAAAACTCTCGGAGGTAGAGAGGGTATCGCAGAAGAGTGCCATATACCTCCGTTTATGGAAAATCGTTTTATAGCCATAAAACATTACAGGGCTCCCTCGCCTCTTCAACTCTTGATTAACTACTTGCTTTTGGGAACCAAATAGATACGGAAACATATTCCCTGAGTTCTTGCTGTTCACACTCAAGATGGATGAAGGCGCCAAAATTGTGCCCTTTCCTCAAATACCATAATCTGGTACCACATAAATCTGCCCACTTGCACCCTGCGGGCAGCACTCCACATTTAGTCTCAGTGCTGCGTGCTGTCATCAGTCCACGTTGGGAGCTGTCCCCACACAGAGCTGCCTACAGCCTCACAGTGCACAGCTGCGTTTCAGAGCACACCAGAGCCTGCTGGGTTCTCTGAGCACCTCTGTCCTTGCACACTTCCGTGACCTGCCCACAGGGAATGGTGGCACGTTTTTAGTGCCGGGCATTGTTTTGGAGGACAGTAGGACAACCTGAGAACCCTCCTCGATCCCATCTTTTCCACTTCAGGACTTACCTGAGCTCAACTCTGGGCTACGCTGACAGTTTTGTGAGCAGGGACTTAGGGTCTCAAGTATCGCCTGTGCATTTTGGAGTCTTCAGGAAGGGAGACTGGGTAGATTTGAAGCCAGTTGCTGATGGTTTGGGATGTGGTTATAACAGGATTTGACTGGAAACCGAGATGCCCACAGTAGTTTTAACTAACTACCAAACCAAACGCCATCATCTCCCAGTGGATCGATAGGGCTCCCATTTTTCATTTGGCCTGTTGGATAACACCAGAGGTGTACAAAATATGTATCGTTGTCCCATGTGAAGCGGGGGTGGGAATACTGCCTTTTTTTTTTTTAAGGTGCTTTAACGGAAAGGGTCATTATCTCTGAATTTTTAATACCAGAAAGCACTTTTTAGAACGTTTAAATCTATAGTGTCTTTTTATTCTATAACTTGAAATATTGTCAGGTAAGCATTTCTTTTGTCTTCATGTATGTATCAAAAGATTTGCACAGAAATTGTAATTCGATTCAAAAAGAGTATTGAATGGAATGTACTCTTTTTTCCTTCAAAATCAATAAAAAAATATTTCATGGAAACTGGTCCCTGTTTCTTTACATTTGAATCGTTAGGAGCTCCTGAGTGCCCACCCTGGGTCCAGCTGTGGAGGGAAGGGGCAGCTCCATCCCGCGCTCCACTTTGATAAGCCACGTGACAGCATCACTCTGCCTAGGCCCCAGCTCCCAAAGGCCACCCCTGGTGCTGGGAGGCAGAGTGCACCAGGGCGCGTGGCCAGGCTGCTGGGGCGGTTCCTGGCCCCTGGCCGAAGATGGACAACTCCCCTCTTGCCGGAAACGCATGCTGAGGTCCAGTGGTTTTTTTATGGGCCTTCAAATTTCAGAATTGGAAAGGAGGGGTCTGGCGCGTGAGCACGTGTGTGTGTGTGTGTGTGTCTGTGTGTGCTGGGGTGGGGGGAGCTCTTTCCCACTGTATTTGCTAAGTCTCTTTCTTCCCAGGCACACTTCAGAACTGTTGCTTATTTATTCCCGCACAATTTCAGTTCCAGCAGGAGTGACCATTGTTCTGACCAATTCAGAACATAAGAGGATTTTCGTTTTGAATAATGAATAGTGAAACATGTCAGGTAGATTTAGGGGTAAAAGTATCATTTTGATAGCTTTGGGGGTGAAGAGGAAAAGTGGGCTCTCAGGTGGTTTATTTTATAAAACTGAAAAGCAAGGGCCCACAAAATACCAGGCATGGTAGCGTGTCTGAACCACGGGGACTGTTCTGCAGCCACCACTAGGAGTGGGGTGGCTTTCTTTGGCCACTTCACCTTTGTGCACAGTCCCCACTGCGGCACCTGGACACGTCCTGGCTTCATCCTTGGGTTGGGGGCTTAATAGGCACACACCGGTCAGGTATACCCTTCTTTGGGTTTCTCAACTTCTCTCTGTACATGTCTAATTCTGACCACTGAGTCTGAGGCTAGACCCTCCCACCTGTCGTACATGCATGGAGCTGAAGTGGCCTTTCATACAAACAAGCATGCATTCTGAAGAAACGTTTTTACTTTACTTGTGGTGGGGAGGGTGGTAGGGTGAGCATGGGGCAATACCCTTGTGCTAAGTCTGATAAGCTCCCTGTTTGGAAATAGGAGGTGGCACATTTTAACTGCGGCTGATATTTAAATGTCCCACCCTCCTAAGTGCTTATTCTCATCTACTTTATGAATTGTAAACCTCACAACAGCCCTCAAGAGGGAGGTGGGTAAGTAAGCATCCTTGCTTCTAAAGGTGGGAAACAAGTAACTTGGCAAAACCGAAGAAGCATCCCCGTGCCTTGGGCTGTGCCAGTCTGCAGCCGGGGCCGCCAGTCTCCACGCTGCAGCCAGCTTGGCTCACTGATGTCTGCGCCTTTTTGAGTCACACACACTCTCGGGGGTTAGCACATGTAACACTGTGGCCACCAAAATGGGGCAAGCGTGGAGGGTGAGCCCTGGGCTGGGAGTGGGCCATGCAGAAGGAAACCTGGCCCTCCGGCATCCCCCAGGTGCAGGTGCACAGGGAGGCAGAACTTCCGATCTAGTTTGTCTGGAATTGTAATGCTAGGCACCACCTTGTCACAGCATGGAGTGTGATTTGGGGACCTTTCCCTTCAGCTCAGTAATTGCTTCTAAGGTCCAAGTCAGAAATGAGTTGTATTGCTTCTTCCATAAATGTAAGTTATTTCAAATATTCATGCAGCCACAGCATAAATAAGTGTATTAGGAGCTAAGATTTGACTACTTCAAAACTGGGGTATGCATTTTGGGACAGCCCAATTTAAATTTAAAATCTTGGGAGACTAGTGGAAGGTTCAAAACTAACACTGATCCAGTTGGGCGCTTTATTAGAATGCAGCCTCGTGTGCAGATAAGGTACTCGAGAGTTGGAGCATTTTAAAATGCCAGCTGCTTAGGTAGAGGGAAGTCTCCAGATAGCTCCATGTTTTCAAACCAATATATCAGTAATTTAATGATAATCTCACCTACGATGACTGTCAAGTATTGAAGTCTAAAAGAGTGTTGCCCAGGCCAGGGCATGCTGATTCCTCTTCTTTAATGAGCGCGTTAGACATGCAGACTTTGGGTTGGAGTAGCATACTTCACCAGGCCTGGCCCGTGTCTTCCTAGGCGTCATGATTTTCTCACTCAGTCTTTTGACCTGAGATTTGATTTGTGCTAAAGGCCCTACAAAGTGCTTTAGAAAAATTTTTCCCTTAGCAAGGCGACATCGCCCCTCTAAGTTGAGGATAAATGGCTGCTGGAGGGGGCTTGCCCCAGTTAAGGTTTCCCTGCCCTGGTGACTTGACTCTACCCACCCACGCCTCCAGCACATCCCCTCACTTCTGCTCTTGACGCCTGTCTCGTAAAGCTGTCCCATAGAACTTAGGCTTGTTAGCCAGCAGTTTGCACAAGTGGTCAGTAATTAAACTTGTTTTGCAAGTTCTGGAACCATTGTCAACAAATATATGTGGTCCAGAAAGGCCATAATAGCCTTTGGTCAACAATCGACCACAGCTAAGAGCTGGGTTTTATTCAGTAAATAAATAGCTACTCTAGTGAGAAAAGTATTTTTAAGTAAAAAAGTGCCCTTAATTCATGTTAATTACAAAATGAACTTGATAGATTGCCCTTCACATTTGCTGAGCAGAAAACTTTGGTCTGCCTGACTTCCCAGTTTTTATTGCCTCCCTTGCCCAGCTCTTAGGGCCAGCGAAAGGACATTCTGAAAGCCATTTCTTTAGTGAAGGGATGGCGGTAAGCACTGGCATCTGTGAAAATGCCACCTTGTAAGATGCCTTTCTCATGATTCTCAGCTCCCCCATACACAGCATGTGAAGCCAGAGCCCCTTAGGACACCGTGGAAGAGGCAGGGGGCTCCCTACAGATGCCAGGTGTCCCCCTCTAGTTTGGCATGGGGTGGGCTGGGACATCATCTGCCCACAGGAACTCAGCCTGTGGACCTGTCTTTATTGACACTTAGGAAGATTAATGAAAAGTATTTATTCACAGGACTACATAATGGTATCTGAAAAAAACTGAAGTAATTTCCCGTATTTTTAAAAATCATAAGTAGGGAAATCATAATACTAACTTTTAATCGTAAGTAAAAAGTATGTATATGAAACATACCTTTGTGCACCACAGTAATCTTAACGTGTCTGCAAATTTATACAGTTTGAGTAATGTAAAATAGTTTATGCTCTTGGAACAAACGTATTCTTTTCTCCCTAAATTACTGTTTTGTGACTTGGAATTTTTTGTTCCCCTTTGGCATTCTGGATTTATTGGGAGCTTGTGGGGAGGATCATGACTGGGATATTAGCATATTCTTAATATAATGTACCCCAACTTAGAATGTTTGTGATAACCCTTTAAGAAATAATTATCTTTTAAAACTGCTACGCTGTGCCTTCTAATTGCCTACATGTTTGTCTGTGTGCTCTGCCCTTTCCCACCAGTTTTCCTAATGTCTCATGTTTGTGCGAGCAAATCCAAGTTTACAAGAATGTAAGCATTAGGTAGCACTTAGTACATTCATGTTCACGGCGTTGTTTTCTAAACCTAACATCTATTTTAGCCGTTTCAATTAGCATCATTTTTCCCATTGATAGTAATTTTGTGCAATTGCAATGGTTTGTGCTTTATTGGTTATTATAATTTAGTGGAAGAATTAGTTCCTTTTTGAATATATAATACTAACATGTTTAGCCTAATGTATGTATCACAACTCATTAAGTTCTTGACCAAAGGGACTGTTCCTTCCCTGATATCTTCCTGTAGCAAGAGGCAGATAAAAGAACATCCCTAATTAGGATTTGGTTTAAAAATCATCCTAGAACAAATACTTTAAAACCTTTAGGTTGACAGTTTTAGACTTTTGCTTACTGGCCGCCTCCATCACTCCCACATTAGTGCTTTAGCATTGTCTATAATTTTTAACTGGGAAACCTGCATTCTGATATGACACCTGAGATGGATTTTACTCAAGAATTGGGCCCTTGGTCCTGTACTTTGTGACTAGGGAGTTAATTGCTTCCTCTCAGCGGATGTGAGGACCGGGCGGGGTACAACCTTCATGGGAGTAGAACCATCCAGATTTTTGCGACAAGTTTTCCAACACTTGATTTTATTTTACTACCGAATTTCTTCCCTGGAAGAAATTCTCCCCTGGAGAACAGTCCCCACTAAAGCCCTTACTAAGATTTCCTTCTGAAGGATAAAAACTGAATTTAGTTTCTGAACTTTGCACAAATATTTTGTTTTTCAGGTCTTGAGTCACCACGTCCAAATATAATCCTTGGGTTAGTAATCTGTCAGAAAATAAAACGTCCTTCAAATGCTAGCGAGTTAGACAAGATAGAGGAAAAGCGAAGCCGACTCCAAACACAAGAAGAAGTGGATGTTTCAGCCTATCCCAAAGTAACGCCAGCTCCGCAGCCAGAGAAGAAGCCCTCCAAGTACCAGCTCTTCTCTGCCGACACCAGTGCCAGCACCACCCCCCCTGGGTCTCCACCGCCCCCGCCCCCTTTGCCAGAGCCACCAGCTGCACCAGCTTCGTCATCGGTGCTGAAAATGCTGTCGTCCCTCAGACCAGGAACCACAAACACTGTCACTGCATCAGCTGCGTCAGCTCCAGCTACCGGGACAGCGTCCTCTGTCCCTTCATCTGCTTCAAAAACTGCTTCACCCCTAGAACATATCCTACAGACTCTTTTTGGAAAAAAGAAGTTGTTCGACCCTCCTGCCAAAGATTCCATTGAATCCCCTGCAGCCTCCCACCAAGATTCCAGAGCCAAGGGGGACGATGGCATGTCTGCCGCCCCTTTATTAGACCCCATTGTTCAGCAGTTTGGTCAGTTTTCAAAAGATAAAGCTCTAGAGGAAGAGGAGGACGATAGGCCCTACGACCCTGAGGAAGAGTATGATCCTGAGAGAGCCTTCGACACGCAGCCGTCAGAGCGGGGGAGGCGCTGCGATGGGGAACAGGTTCCCGACACCGCAGAGAAGGAGGAGGTGGCATACGACCCAGAGGATGAGACCATCCTAGAAGAAGCCAAGGTCACGATTGACGACCTGCCCAATCGCATGTGTGCAGATGCTAAAGGCGCATCCGCGGAGAGGTCTGCCGAGTATGCCGCCGGCGCACCACCCCCCTCTTTGGTTGAACAACAGAAGATGCTGGAAGAACTTAACAAGCAGATCGAGGAGCAGAAGAGGCAGCTGGAGGAGCAGGAAGAGGCTCTGCGGCAGCAGAGGGCAGCCGTCGGGGCTTCCATGGCTCACTTCTCGGTGTCAGAGGCGTTAATGTCGCCGCCACCGAAGTCATCGCTGACCAAGGCAGAGCTGTTTCAGCCAGAGCCACAGGTCACAGACCAGTCCGCTCGACTTCCCGGCACCAACCAGGCGAGCCAGGGAGCAAACCCAAGCTCAGACCCTAGGCCGAGCCGAGACCCGCGGCAGGCCAGGAGGCTGGCGGCAGAGAGTGGCGAGAGCGGGGAGTCCTTCAAGCTGCCTGTGAACGGCGCCCACAGGGCAGCCCCGGGGGGTGCTGAGGCCGGACAGCTTCCGGGTGAGAAGGCTCCACCCGTGACCAACCACGATGGCCAGAAGAGCGAGCGCTCGGGGGATGCAGGCAAACAGCTCGTGGAGAGCTCCCACCCCCCAGGAGCGGGGGACGTCACAGCCAGACCCGTGCGCAAGGTCCTGCTTCCGACCCCTCCTAGTACCTCGTTCCAACCTAACTTCCCTTTGCAGAACGATGGGCAGAATTTCAATCCTTCTGGAGGAAGAGATCCTTTCTCAAGTGCAGTATTTACATCTCAGGAAAAATCTCTCAGCTCATCCCCATATGAGGAGCCAAGAAATCTTCAGTTTGCTGAGAAAAACAGCAATCCAGCAGCTGACGCTGAGGGCGAAAGAGAGCCACAGTCCAGACCTGGTGAGGGGGCCTCCACGTCCCCCCCACCCGCTCAAAAAGGGGCCCCTCCGCCCCAGTTCCAGGGGCAGCGAGAACCCGCGCCCCGCTCTTTTGGAATGCCAGGACTTCACGGCCCCCATTTTTCAGGACCAAGGGGGCCGGCCCCTCCGTTTTCAGAAGAGAATATCATTTCTAACAATGAGGGTCCCAGAGGGCCTGCCCCCGCCAGGCTCGGGGCACAGAAGGGGCCTATCCCTTCTTTGTTCTCTGGGCAGCATGGGCCGCCGCCTTTCGGGGAGAACAGGGGTCCTTCTCCCCCCTACCTTGCTGGGCCTCGAGGAGCAGCACCGTCCCCGTTTGAAGAACGCAAGGATCCCCACGGGGAGAAGAGGGAGTTCCAGGACTCGCCGCACAGTGGCCTGCCCGGCCCTCCTGCCCCATTTGAAGGGCCAGAGCAAGCCCAGTTTATGGGCAATCGGGGAGCCACCCCTTTCCAATTCGGAGCCCAAAGAAGACCTCTGCTGTCTCAGTTTAAGGGACCCCGAGGAGGCCCTCCGCCCTCTCAGTTTGGAGGGCAGAGAGGCCTGCCCCCTGGCCACTTTGTCGGCCCCAGGGGGCCCCACCCTGGGCAGTTTGAAACAGCCCGGGGCCCCCATCCCAATCAGTTTGAAGGGCCCAGAGGCCAAGCACCAAATTTCTTGCCAGGACCCAGGGGAATTCAGCCTCCACAATTTGAAGAACAAAGAGTAAATTCGCCACCAAGATTTGCAAATCAAAGGGCTCCAGCACCGCTTCAGTTTGGTGGACCACGGGGCTCAGCGCCGTTTTCTGAGAAGAATGAACAAACGCCTTCAAGATTTCACTTTCCAGGGCAATCCCCGCAAGTGATGAAGCCCGCCCCGAGGCCGCTGCTGGAGCTGCCCAGCCACCCGCCGCAGCACAGGAAGGACCGGTGGGACGACGCCGGCCCGGCCCCGCTGGCCTCCGGCGCCACCGGCCCCGGCCCCGAGCCTGACCCGCAGTGGCCGGCGTCCGAGTTCCGGGAGGGCAAAGGCCATGAGTTTAGAAATCAGGCCTTCGAGGGCCGGCAGAGAGAGCGGTTTGAGGCGGGGCCCAAAGAAAAGCCGGTGGACGAGGCCGAGGCTCCGCCGGCTGAGAACCGCCAGGCCCGCGCCTTTGAGGACCGCCGGCGCGAGCGGGAGCACGGCAAGGCCTGGGAGCGGGACCGCGGGCGCACCTGGAGCCGCGAGCGGGACTGGGAGCGGCACCGGGAGAAGGACGCCGGCCGCGAGTGGGACCGAAGTAGGGAGAGGAGCGCAAACCGGGACCGGGAGAGGGAGGCGGAGCGGGCCAAGGAGTGGGACAGGAGCCGGGAGAGGAGCCGAAACCGGGACCGGGAGCGAAGACGGGACCGTGACCGCTCTCGAAGCAGAGACCGCGACCGCGACAGGGCGCGAGACAAGGACAGAGACCAGCGAGAGCGGGGCCGGGACCGCAAGGACCGGAGCAAAAGCCAGGAGAGCAGCCGCGACCCGAAGGCAGAGGCGCCCCGGGCCCCGGAGGCTGGCGGCGCAGCCTCGGCGCAGGCCTAGGGCCCGGGGCCGCCGCGGGGAGCGGGCCTCGCAGAGGTTACACTCGCACATCATCTCAGCCTGGCCCGGCCTTTTAAAAGCCAGTTTATGAAATGTGTTCAACAAAAGGTTTTTGACATGGCTATGAACTTAGACAAGGACTAGCCTATCCTGGACTTCAAAAAACGACTGTAATTTTGTGTATAATGGTTTCTTAACGAAATTTCACATCTTTACAATTCTGATGCTTTTTTAGAAGAACTCTTAATATTTCCATTCAAAATTACAGAAATGGGAAAGTGTCATT
>PVKH010002213.1:0-27804 GCA_004027955.1 Chaetophractus vellerosus
AAAAAGAGCAAGGATCTACAATAGAATATTCTATACTGTAAAACAAAATATTCATTGGGGCTGTTAAGCAAGTTTGAATTCATACTTAGATGAAATCTTCAAAGGACTCTCTCTCCTTTACACATGCAAAAATGACATTCCTTCATTGAAAGTAATTAGGAATTCACACACACCAACTTTTTTAAAGTTCAGTAAAAAATTTTTCCTCAGTAAAAAATTGCAAAAGGGGTCATAGATATTTATCATACAGTGCGACACTATAGTTTTCCCTTTGTCAAATTAATTCAGTTAAAAATATATTCCGCCTTTTAGGTTTGTGGTGGAAGACAATGTTAGATGCATGGTTCGTATAGGCTTAAATAAGGTACTACATTGAAATATTCTGGATGTTAAACCCTTCCCGTCTTATATTTTCCTGAAATACTCAGCTCCCATAACGTAGTTCAGTGTGAACAGAAAGTGCTCAATAATTGTAAATCAAATGCAATAATAAAATAAAAAGTACTTTACTAAAATAATATATTTGGAAACATGTGATAATAGATACTGGGCTAGTAAGTTGAAATAGGATGGATGTTATTTAACCTTCGGTGTAGAGGAAGTAAGTTTATTCTGGTGGAGTTCTATTGCAATCACATTTTGGTAGTACAGAAAAATCTAGATGGTGCATATATTTCAAAGATCCTGCAAGATTTGAAGGGAGGCATGGGCAAGAGACAAAATGTATTAAGTCTACAAAAATTTACCCAGCCAACCAGGATGTAAATGGCCATATGTACAGCAGCCTCCCTCCCTCTCTGTGCTTCCTTTCTCTCTCCCTCTTTCATATCTCATCAGCTAGGAATTTCACTTTAAAAAAGAGTTAAAGCATGCCATTAGACTCCTTTATAATTTGACATCACAATCTTATGTTTTCTGTTCTCCATTTACTTCATACCAACTGTTAATGTAACTGCCGGCAAGGGAACATTACAGCTTGTCCGCCTGCGTGAAAAATCAGGCATGTTCTCTTCCATATGCATTTCAAAGTTTTCCCACGTAGGAGTTATTTCTTTGTTAATAATTCTGAGTCTCTGGTTGCCAATCACCCAGTGGGTATGGGAGATAAAACACCCGTAGGCCCTCTTGCCTTGAACGTCTCCTTACAAGAGGGAAGCTGTGTTCTTCCTTTCACTATTTTTCTTCCCCTTCCCCTCTCAAGGACACTGCATTGAGATCGAAAAGAGGTATTGCTTCTATTATACCTCATCTGCTTTCCAGAATCAGACTCCACTACTAGCCCCCAAATTTGTTTGAGGAGGCTCACAAAATATGAATAGAGGCGAGCGAAAGAAAAAATATATCTTCTGATTCAGACCCTACCATATTAAGGTGTTAAACTAGATACTCTGTAAATGTGTTTACCTTGGTTCATATTCTCAAATATGAAGAGGATTATTTTTTCACTGCCATTTTTTATATTGGTCTACTGTGACTCGGAATTTAAATAATTCTCCAGGTTCATAATTGGCACAGCTAGGAGTCAGAAATCAGATTGTGATTCCCAAGCACTGACTTTGTCACTGGGGCCTCACAGCCCCAGTGCATCTCATAGCTCCGTTGCCTGTCTTTACATTGTTGTCCATGAAGAATCAGTTCAGGGCTTCAGTTTCCTTTACAC
This sequence comes from Chaetophractus vellerosus, assembly GCA_004027955.1. Classification (NCBI taxonomy): domain Eukaryota; kingdom Metazoa; phylum Chordata; class Mammalia; order Cingulata; family Chlamyphoridae; genus Chaetophractus; species Chaetophractus vellerosus. The sequence continues at coordinate 1,661 of PVKH010002213.1, forward strand.
GTTGTTTACAATATAGAATTATTGTTACTGATGATGAATTGAAATCCATTTTAAGCAGCCTGTTTTGAACAATGATCTCCAAGCTTAGCGTTTTAGTTCCTCAACAATTATCATAAAGAAAATTTCATAAAAAACACAAACAAATCAAAACAGAATTATTTAACTTGTTGATTTCATTTCCTTATACGGCTTTTAGAACAATAATGAGAAACATGATTATGTTATAGTTATATGGTAGTTAATTCATTTTAAAAATGCAGGGGCTGGCTGGATAGCCCAGTGGATAGGGCGCCGTCATACCACATGGGAGGCCCCGGGTTCGGTTCCCGGGGACCTCTCCTAGCGGGCAGACTGCCTTGAGAACGGCAAGCCGCCATGGGCGGGCCAGAGCCGCCATGGGCAGGGCAAAAAGCTGCCATGGACAGGCAAAAAAAAGCCGCCATGGGCAGGGCAGGTCGCCCGCGAATGGAGCGCAGCCAGCCACCCGCGAACTGAAAGCCGGCCGTGAATGGAAGCAGAAGCCGCCCACAAGCAGGGAAAGCCGCGCCTGCGCCATGACCAGTCTCGGCGCATCGCCACAGCGGGGGGGAGGGGAGATGTGTAATAAAATAAATAAATCTTTAAAAAAATAAAAAATAAAAATGCAGAATACTCAGAAACGTAAAATAATTAAATGATTCATGCTATTCTTCTTACCTTCCTTTCAAGAAAGAATAAACAAGGTATTCTGGTTAATCTTCATTTTCCCTCTCCTTCCTCTCTGTTTTGCTTTGTGCCTTTGGAGACTGAAATCTATAGACTGTAATTCCCAGCTTCCTCACCCTCTGGCTACCAGTTAGATTTAGCTAATTGGAGACACAGGCCTGTGGACTGTAGGAAAAGGGGAAAGTCCCTTTCCTGGCAGATCATGGTGTGGCCAGTGGCTCTATTCTTCTACCTACAGCCACAGCTCCTACCATGTGTCTGGTTTCCTGCAACTACAGCTTCCCTCTGGTTCCAGTAACAGCTTCTTCTCTGTCACCATTAGAAGAATATGAAAGAGTATAAAATAAAAATAAATAGGATTAAATTTATTTATTTGTATGGCCTCTTTTGGGAATTGGAGTTTAATAAGTTGGCTCAAGCTCCTGGGAGAAATATTAACAGTCTGCATGATTGTTTAATTTAATCCTGTCATCAGTGGGCTCCCATAGTCAAAAAGGTTGAAATAAGAAATTCCCAAGGTAAATTATGAAGGAAAGAGGCTAAAGGCTTAGGGAGTAGATCTATTATATGCAAACTGCTCAGCCACCCCTCACTATATCCCTGGGAATGCCAGGATATGATCTTAAATGTTTGAGAAACATTAAATATTTCATTGTGAGGTTGATACCACCATCATTAAAAAAAATTTTTTTTTGAGAAGTTGTAGGTTTACAGAAAAATCATGCAGGAAATACAGAGTTCCCATATACCCCACCCTCTGTACAAACAGTTTTCCCTATTATAACTTTGCATTATTGGGGTTCCTTTGTTACACTTGATGAAACAATGATTTTATAATTTTACTGACTGTAGTCCATAGTTTGCATTAGGGTTCTATACAACACCATCTTTTAAGGTTTTTACGAGGATACCTTTAATAGCTGGTGCACAAGATGACCCACCCTTTGGACACAGGCATCCTCCTACTCCAGCTACCCTGGGGTGTGTTCAAAGGGCTTATATACAAATCGGTCACAGTAGCAGGAATGGAAGCTATGCAGGAGTTCCAAAACAATAACCTGGGAGCCGGTGTCACTCAGTGGTTAAGCACCTTGTTTGCATGTATAAGTTCCCAGGTTCAATCCCTGCTACCATCTAAAAAAAAAAAAAAAGAAAGAAAGAAAGAAAAGAAAACCAATAAGCTATCCTCTCCAAATCTTACCTGGCCACTGCTGGAGCTGAGTGCCCAATTTGCCAACAACAGAAACCGACAGCAAAGCTTGATTTGCCACCATCACCCAGATGTACCAGCCAGTCACTTAGTGGCAGATTGATTACATATGACTTGTTCCATCATGAGAGAATGTCACTTCATCCTCAAGGGAATAGATATGCGTTCTGGATATCAATTTTTCTTCCTCATTCACAAAGCTTTTGCTAAAACTGTAGCATGTGTTGTTTATCATCACAGTATCCCGAGTAACATTGCCTCTGCACAAGGAACTCATTTTATGGTGATGGCATTACAGCAATGGGATCTTACTCATGGCATCCATTGTTCTTGTCTAGAGTCTCATCAGCTAAAGGCAGCTGCTTTAATAGAATGAAGGAACAGCTACTGAAGCCTCAGGCACAGTGCAATTATTGTACAATAACCTCCAAGGCTCAGCTGTCCGAGAGGATGTAAAATGGTCTTATATAGTACCCTAGCTACTGTATAGTACCCAGGGGTACTTATATAGTACCCAGGGGTTGAGGTGAGCATTCACAGTCTCACTCTTATTACAAATAAGACTCTAAGGAAATTTTTGTTTCCTGCCCCTGTAAACTTGGGTTCTGAGTGTTTGAATAGGAAAAAAAATATTTCCCAAAGGAACATAATTATAGTTCCAAGAAATCTGAAATAGACCTCCTCCTGTCCATTTTAGGCACCTCAAGGCTCTGAACAAACAGGCATATACATGGGATTCTCTACTAGTGGGGGTTATTGACCCTGGCTACCAGGGAGAAATTGGGGTGCTGCTAAAAATGGGCATGGAGGACTTTGGTATCCAGAGCATTCACTGTTGTGCATCGTGGTGCTCATATGTCAGCAATAATGGTCATTGGGAAACTACAGCAGGCCAATAAAGGATCACTGAGGACCTGAGTTCCATGGGAATGAACTCCTAGGTGCTGTCTGAAAATAAGGAGAATATAAAGCTGATGGTGGAAGAAAGGAATCATTCCTATTAACATATGCAGCTTGATAGAAGCAAGGGCAATAGCAGCTGTGTTTTGTGTCAATTATTTCTTTCTCCTGTATTTTCCTGCTACCTTAAATAAAAATCAGTGGTAATGATTAAAGGTCTAATTTAGTTTTCAGTTTTGCATATGATTAAATAAACATCCTTTGAAATAATGCAGAGGATGATGGGGATTTTGTGTTCTTCTGATGTTGGAAGTGTAGTTTTTTTGTTTGTTTTTGCTTTTGTTTTTCAGCTAAGCAAAGTACAAGCAAAGGCCAATAATAGATTTTGAGTGGTAAAACAGGAGAACAGATCTGGAATTCTCCTTGCCTCCCCAGATCTGTTCTATGAATTTCTCAGTCACTGTGGGCTCCCTTTCCCTCTGGCTTCCAGTGAGGTTCTGCCAGTGTGGAGGTGAGAACAAAGCGAGGGTGGGACATGTTCCCTGGATTCCTCCCTGTTAGGCTGTAGCTCTGCAGTGGCTCTACTGTGGCCACAGATCCTGCCAAGTAGCCCTCCTGCCATGGTAAAGCTTTCACTGAGTCCAGATCAGTAACTTCTTGCCTCTTCAGGCCATGGTATGGAATCAGCGTTCTGTTTCAACTAGACCTGGGTGATGCACCATCACTATCTCTTGCTTGTTCTCTTAACCCTACACCTGTTCCCTTCATGAAACTCCTTTCAATTAACTGAGAATGTACCACCTATTTCCTTCCAGGAGCCTGACTGATATACAGGTGGTATATCTATGAATATCAGGTTGGCTGGATATGGTGTGATTCAAGACTTTGGAAGTAATATATCCTCAATAGGGTATTATTACGTAATGTTTCTTTCATGGTCTAGAAAAAATTTAGATCTTTATAAGGGGCAGCTTCATTTCTTCTAGGTAAAGAGGTTAATGTTTGATGACACACTGAAGCATATAATTTCCTTATTGTAATTTTTAATTCAATAACAATATTCACTAATCGCCTGTACCAGGCTTGGTACTAAGTGTACAGCAGTCAACAAGATACTGCTCTTGTAGAGGAAACATCAAAACTGAGACCTGAAAGATGAGAAGCCAGCAAATGAAGACAAAAGGACACAGCACACCAGGTGGAGAGAAAAACAAGGGCATAGACATGGAAACTTAGAGGTCCCCCCTTACAAGGTTTGCAACGATTAACAGGTCATGAGGCCATGGCTCAATTCCCCTATGACATAAACTGAAGAAAGGAAACTTCCAGCCATAACCTACATGACCGATTGAGCAAGCCATAGCCTACATGCTTGGAGGCAGCCCATCTCCTACCAAGAATGAACAAAGGAGTCATATATCAGTGGGAGTGGAGCAGATAAGGACCTTCATCCCTTCCGGGCCCAGACGTCACCAACCCCTCCCACATTCCAAGAGTACCCTACCTCCTAGCCCACTACCCCACCTCCTAGCCCACTACCCCCTAGCCATACATGGGGAGAATTCACTTCTTACACTGTTTCCTTATTGGCCCCAGGTTGTGCTTGGTCTCTAACCCCCTCCCCATGGACTAATGTTTCCCCACCTATTGATGTATTTTATAAAGCCATAACCATCACCTTCCACAGGTAAGCTGAAGTCTATTCTTCAGCCCCCCTCTGCTGGGAAAACTCCTCAATAAATTTCCTGCCTGCCATCATCAATCTCCATGTCCCAGTGAGCACCCCATCTCCAACAGAAGCTATAAAGGACAGGGGCACCAGTTGCTAAATAGCAACAATCCAAATGTGTGCAGGAGTCTTGTCGATCAGCTTTTTCTTATTTTCCTATTTATTTGCCAAGATCCCCTCTCTAATGTTTATCCAAAATGCAGTTGTAAGATTTCTTAAATAATGTTTGGGAAAAGAAAAAGGAAATGTATAAAAGGAAATTATAAAATTTCCAAATTCAAATATTTTGTTCTGTTTCTTCCTCTCTGTTTTACAATACTGGAATCTTAATTTTTCTTAGGAAAATATGATCACAAAATCATTATCCACCTTGAACACCAAATCCCAATATTTGAGCTCAGCCTAACACATTGGGACACATTCCAATGGACATCAGCCATATTTTACTCTCGTAATTTAATTTAGGCCATTGTAAAATATAAATGAACTCAGAGACCTGAGCTATGCTTCCTGTTTTGTCCATCTTGAGTATGCTATTACATAATTTTTCTATTATTTATCTTTACAGTGCCCACAGGGTTGGCTGAGTCTGTGGAGGAAGCCTTCCAGGCAATCATTAAATGTGCTTACATCATCCCTTTATTAACTGCAACATGATCCCTTTAATAACTGAGCTTTAAAACTGATTTGTTGTTTGTGACATTAAAAAATGTAAGGCCTTTAATGGTAAATTAAGTAGAAAGTTCTTTGAACTCTACCTATTCAAGGTCGCAACAATTCCCTGATTTGGCTCAAGATCTCTAGATTCAAAGATGTCAGGAAAAAACACCGTGTGATAGGAAGTTTCTATTTCATAATGGAATTTGAAGTAAGAGCCATGGTCTAAGGCTGTGGGTTCATGTATCTGAAGTTCTCTTTGCTTTTCTCTCCTTTACTTTCCCCTTCTTTCTGTATTTGAGTAAGTCCAGGGATGGCGGGTTGCCATTAACCTACAGTGACTGAAGCTTTCTAAAGTTCGTTGTAAATCCAATACAATTCCTCAGTAGCATAGTGAATATCTAATTTATGGAATTCAGCTATGGAAATATACAAAATAAGTATTGCCACCCTATGTATGCAATAAAAAAGCTCGATAAGGCACTGTTTAAATCAGGCTTGAGAGAAAATGAGCTATAAACACAATAGAACAGCTTTAAACAAATTATTCCAAAATGTGTGAAAGCCCTATAAGTGCTAAGTTATATGTAAGTGCTCGCCATATGATGATGCAGTTAAGAGTCTGCGAGTGTCTCTGTTAAAAAGCCTGTTTTCAGTGCTTTATAGCAATTGTATAAAAATTTTTGTCTAAACCAAGATTAAGGATATGAGCCCTCAGTGAAAGAACAAGATATTTTCGTTTGTTTTCTTTCACAACCCTTCAGTTAATATAAACCAACAATGTATATATTATAGTTATTTGAATTTTGTCCCTTTTCTTTATTTGTGAAAATATAAAGGCTTAGGTTTTGCTAATGCAAATTGGAAATATTCCAAATAATCATAAAACATGCCTGTTTCCTGTGCTATGATTTCTTACTCCAAATCACTAGCTATGAATTGGTTGTCACTGACCAAAAGTGGACACTGCTTTTATAAATATCCTACCCAGCAGTTCAGGATTTTTATTGTATATCCATTTTGGTAAATTGATAACAGGTAATGCACACAATAGATGCTGTCAGTTTTCCTAGGCTGCTATCAAAAATACCACCAATAGACTTTGGCTTAAGCAATGGGAATTTATCAGCACAGGGTTTTGGAGGCTAGAAGGTTTGCTTCCTCCTTGGGTTGGGAGCATTCTCGCTGGCCAGCATTCTTTGAAGTTTACTTGCTTTCCTGTCACATAGCGCTGTTCTCTCCGTTCTTTTCCAGGTTTCTGCTGACTTCCTGCTTCTAGCTTCTCCCTGTAACTTTCTCTCTTATGTCTGAATTTCTTCTGTTTATAAAAGACTCCAGATTCCAGGTTAAGGCCCAACCTCACTCACTTGGACCACACCGTAATTGAAATACAATTGTTAAGAGATCCTATTTGAATGGGTCACACCCAGAAGGATGTAGATCAAGACTTGAACATGACTTTTCTGGGGTACATGATTCACTCTCCAACAGATACATTTTCCTTTTATTTTCCTACTTAAATAATAAAAGCTATACTCACGGATATTCAGCTCTTGCCAAATGGCAAATCTCTTAAGAGTTGTCTGGGTGAGGCCAGGCTTAGGTTTTTAATTGTCTGTACAATCCATAAAATAATTCCTCCATCCACAGAGAAACAATGAAAGGAAGACTTAGGGAAAAGGCTCATGTTTGGGAGATGACATTGGCTTGTTCCCTGTGGCTTCATGTGAATAATCACTTCAGTCATCATAGGGTTCCAGCCCCTGGTGTCATCTAACTTTGGGTTGTCACTGATCTGAATTGTTACCCTCACTATAATTATCATTATGTTTTAAAACAGTCTATAATATTTTAATATTTGAAAGTTGTAAAGAGGTGGGAATGAAGCCACCATGAGCAACACCCCAGGAGAAGTAGGTGGAATTCAGGCTTCCTGCTGATGCAAGAAACTTCTTGAACCTCTCTTCTGAACAAGTCAGGCCAGAAGGGCAGTGTAGGCCTCATGGGCAGTGCAGGTAGGATCTGCAGTGACCACCTGGGGACAGTACCAGGCAGTCTTGATCCCAGGAACAAATGTCCTGGCCATCCAAGAGAGACCCAGTGACATCGCAGGTCTTCTGGATGTGTACATGGGAAAGGCTTGCTGCATACCTAAACTGGGCAGGATCTCACAATCCATGCCAAGCTTGGCCCAAGGTCAGGGTAGTGTACTTTTCCTCCCAGGTAATAAGATGGTATTTTCTGTTGCCAAACCAAATGGCCATGCTTTGACATAGAATGCATGTCTCAACCAAGCACTGGGCCTTGCCTAACCCTCACCCACCCTCATGATTTCAGGCATGATTTCAGCTTTTCCATAGAATGTCCAATATCTCTGCAAAAGTCTTCCAGGAGACTCTGCTGATAATGTGTGCACAGTTTAGTTCTCCATTTCTGAGAAGAGGCAACCTTTAAAGGATAGGTTAAATTTGGTTTTCATGGGACTGATTATAGAGCAGGTTCTCTTGCCAAAATCTTGATGCTGCCTGAAAACTTCCTGAGCAACCAGATATCAGCAGATTCAATGAATGCACTGTGGGCAGAGGAGGCAGGGTCGGTTCTGATGAGTCAACCAGTCATCTCTCATCATGAACTGTTTGGGGCACTGGGAGACCATAAGAACAAGACAGACTCTGTCCCTGACCTCAAAGAAAGACAAGAAAACAGAAACTTCAGTATTTTGAGATGAAGGCACTATGAGATTGTTTATAAGCTCAAAACAGAACTGTTAACATAATCTCATGGAGAAAGGAATGCCTGTAGGGGAGTCAGGCAACTCACCCTGGAGGAAGAGATATTTAGGTAAAGACCGGAAGGACCCCCAAATCTATGGAGCCTCTTCACAGAAAATAATTAGAGACAGACTTTCACTTCCAGCCTAATGTCATCCCTTAGCTTATTTTCCTGGTTGCTATGAAGAATTAGCTATAATTAATTATTGTCCTCAATAGTTCTCAATTTGTTTTCTGGGTAAAAATTGCCTCAATGATTAATTGATATCTCTTTGAAGGCAGACACTGTTTTGGCCATCTCTTGTACTCCCCAGTGTTGAGCAATACTGAAAGTAGAGGATTTAATTAATAGAATCTTATTACGTGAATTATGGATTCATGTTTTATAAAAGTAATGTTGACTAATGTTTTGTAAATGTTGACTACTGGACCATGTCACCTTGAGACAAGAGAGTCTCTTGAAATGGGTATGATTTGTCTACTCCTTATTAAGATCATTTATCATTTTTCTCTCTCTCACTTAAAAAAAAATTGAATTACTCATATAATCTTAGACACACCACTCCAGATCATCACCCAGAACTACTTGGAACATTTATTAACATTATGGAGATTGTTAGGGCACCAGATTTTCCAGAAGGCTGCTGTTAAATGTTTGCTGCACCAATGAGAATGATCACGGTGGATAGTAAAATGGAAAAGCGTGCAAGCCTTAGCGTGGGTTACCCACATGCCAGAAAGTTTTCTGTAGAAGACTACCACTGAATATTACCCTTTGGACACTTTTTGTCCCCAAACAAGCATACTTTTCAATATAAGATGTTAGTCAACAGTATAAACTAAAGAGAATCCTAAAAATGGCCAAATCAATAAAAACAAAATTTAGTAGCAGAAAATTGCTTCTAAGCGATTAGCTTGTACAGTATGTTTTAACATAAAGGGCCTGTTTTACCATTTTAAACACCTGCTGACAGATTCCTAACTCTTGGTGACAGCAGATGCTACTAAATTACTCCTCTGTTTTGGGGTTTAATAGTTTCTCTTAAATTAAGTAATTATGGTTGCTTATAAACATGGTTCTAAAACAAAATACCAACACGTATGAGAAAGCATATTGTCTGAAAATAATATAAAAGTAAGTAGAATTTATTTGCTAAACATAGGATTGTTTGATTTCTTATTTCTTTTGAGAAAATTATTTTTGTGACCGGATGTGGCCAAAAGACAAAAACCTTTAAAAATTTAATAAATGGAGAAAATATTTTCTTCTGAACTTCACAACAGTGCCTATAAGCCCTTCTAATATTTTAGATGTATATTTATAATACACGTACCATTTATAAAATACCAGATACCATATTTATAATATTTTTTCCCTTAGCCCCCACGCCACGTTATATGGCTTACTGTGAAATAGCATTAAATTCAGGCTCACATACATGTGTTAACTCAGAAAATTCTGTACTCATTTTCTCTACTTCTGAACCTTATCAGTAAAACAAGAACAATAATACTTAGACCAGCTGGGCTAGGGCTCTATAAACCACATTTCTCCTCAGTCAGCTTTTCTCTGTTAAGCTTTGCCAATAGCAGATGCTAGAGGGAAACTGCAAGGCTGGGGGAGAAAGGAGGGGCGCACTACTTCCTGTTTGCTTCCTGGTATTTCCCATGGCCTGCCTTCTTCTCTTCTTGTCAGTGCCACCCTGGCCTTGCTAATTCATCGTGGCAGCAGCAGTTCTTTCCTGTAGTAGTAACTGAATCCAGTCTGGAGTTTTTCCAGGACTTGGAGGACCAGCTGTTTCACAGCCCTCTCCCTCAGAGACTCCTGTACCAGCAAGTAAAGCCTTGCCTCGAGGCTCAGGATCCTAGTCTCCTGTGAAAGCAGAGACACCAGCATCTGCTGAGCAATGGCTTTTCCTCAGAGGCCTGAGGTTTGGTCCCTGAGGAGGTCCTACAAGCTTTCCAATTTTAATAATTCCAATCTGAGTCCTAGTAGTGATAGCTGCTTTCTGAAGTCCCTACCTATGATAGCTCAGTTTTCTCTGTTGGCCTTTTCAGTTACCTAGTAAACCTAGTATACGATTTGTTATACCTAGACAACAAGTCTTTAAATCAAATTTCCTCTATTAAATTAATTCGTGTAGCTCCTATCTCATTACAGGACCCGACTGACATAACATTAATCTCTACATCACATCCCTGCCAAAAATTCATATTCATTCATTCATTCATTCACTGTTTAATATTTTTCAGTGTTATTGAGTATCTTCTCTGTGACAAGTACTGTTTTAGGCAGCGGAGACAAAATGGTGATCAAGACATAAAAAAATTATTTTGTAGAATAGAATAAAACAAAACTAAAATAATTTAGTAGTGCCCAGCATCCTATGGAGCCCAGAAATTTATAGAACGTTCTAGTTCTCACTCCAGCTAGAATACTTATAGCCAATTTTACTAAAACTAAAGAATATTATACATGGCGCCATGGCCAGAAAATGCAAGAATCCAATTTCTGAGACTTTTTCCCCATTTATTAAATTTTAAAGGTTTTTGCCTTTTGAGTACAGAGAGATATAAGTAAAGGAGTTTTCTAAATGGTATATGCCACCAAGAAGTATCACTGTGAGTTAAACCTTCAATTCAGGGCAGTGAGGGTCTTGACTTTACTTGCAGAGGATGGTCTGGTATTCGTTTAGCTCATTGAAACAAAACAAAGAAGGAGACAAATTGGTAGGCATTCTAAAAACTTTCACAAAAAATGATTCAGAGTAGCGGAAGGGCAGAGTAATGAGGCTAGATTGCAACAACCTAAGGTATTTTTATCTAGTATTCAACTAAGTGCAATTGTGACATCTAAAAATAAGCAATGCAGTAAAAGATAAATAATTACAGAGAAGATAATACATAATAATTAACTACTGAAAAAGAGTATACTTTAAATGATGAGATACAAGTAAAGCAGGAAAAACTTGAGCTGATTATAGAGACTCAATTTCTCACATTGAGGTGAGAGGAATGTTATCATTTAAAATTCATAGTTCTTAAAAAAAAAGAAAAGCCAAAACATGTAATTATTATCTGCCAACAGTGTAGTCTAAAATGATCCAGTAATGTTTGTCAATTTCTAATTTACACAGTTCTGTGTTTTTGAAGTTATCCAAACCATTCAATTCTGCTTAATTAAAGAACTCAGACAAGTTTTGAAAATCTTGGAGATTCCTGTGAACTTCTTTTTCTAACAGACACTGGAGAATATGAAAAAATTGCCAACTATAAAAAATTAAAATTAGAGATCTCCACAGTTACTGCTTTTGCTGCTTCTTTAATTACCATTCTACATACCAAACTGTCCCAGGGGAGGGAGAAAGGGAAAAACGGGTGTAATATGGGGACATTTTCAGGACTTGGGACTTGTCCTGAATGACATTGCAGTGACGGATACAAGCACATTATATGTCTTGTCATAACTTACAAAATTGTGCAGGAGAGAATGTAAACCACAAAGTAAACTATAATCCACTGCAAAATGTGTTCATCAACTGTAACAAATGTAGCACACTAATGAAGGACGTTGTTAATGTGGGAAAATGTGGGAGGGGTTGGGAGTGGGGCATATGGGAATCCCTTATATTTTTTATGTAACATTTAGATAATATGTGGGTTTTTTTAAATAAAAAAGTATATTGGGGGAGGAGGTGGGAAACCTCTCTATTCCCCCAGAATCCAGGCTTCTGCCTGAGCCCCTCCAGCCAGGAAGCATCTTCCTAACTGCCATCTTGTAGTGCTTGAACAAGCTTTCAACCAAGTGTAAACAATAAAGCTTTTTGCAGGGGGAAAAAAAAAGTATACTAAAAAACACACACACGAAAACAACTGTCTGTGTGCCAGGTTTCTTTCTATGCCTAATGCCACACCACAGGTTGGTTTAAACATTAAGAACTGTCAGCCTCATAGTTTCAGAGCTTGAAGGGTTGCTTCTCTCTAGGTGGGAAGTGTTCCGTGCTGGCTGTGGCAATCCTTGGGGTTCCCTGGCTTGTCTCTCTGCTTCTTGTCACATGACAAGGTCTTCTCCTATCTCTTTCCCACTGACTTCCTGCTTCTTGCTCCTCCCTTTGGCTTTCTCTTCATAAAACCTTCAGTAATCAAGATTAAGACCTACCCTCCCTCAGGTGGGCTATATCACAACTAAAAAGAACAGCCTCAAGAGGTCTTATTTAAGGTAGGTTCACACCCACAGGGTCTCGGGTTAAGAACATGTCAAGTTGGGGTAAATAATTCAACCCATTACAAAAATTTAACAGAATACAAATTTGAAGTGTAATCTCTGATTTTAAAAAATAAATATTACTGTGTTTTCAAAAGTTAGCATGGATAGGGTCACAATCAGCTGACAAAAGCCATTGGACTGTTTTATGGCAATTGGGACATAAATGACCAACATTAGAAATGATCAGAAAAAGTATTTTACCCAGATATTATCAGCCTCATAAAAAAATTCTGTTCCAAAACATTTTCCTCTGTTACTTTTTAGTCAATACAGATCTCATTTTTGTCTCATTTTCAAGGAACTAAAATTAAGTTACCCTTGTTGGTCCTCACAGTGGACATAGATTATCTTTATATGTGGAATAACCTTTTAGAGATACACCTTCAGTTCTCCCTGTCATTCATTCTGCACACAAGGTCCTCTCTGTTACTGAGAGTCCACTACTGGTTTGGTTTAACTGTACAATCACTGTATACTATTGACAACATAACGTCACAGAGGTTTTGGAGCATGTTTGCTTTTTTTGGTTCCTTGTGTCTCAGCCAGATTTTGTGCATTCTTCAAAAGATCCTAGATCTGAGACTATATATCTTCCTTGATAACTGAAGGCTGAAAAAGAAACTTTTGCAGAGACACAGTGAAATATAATTGTGATGCCTCTTTTTGATGCTTTACACTTAATATTTTCAAATAAAAATAAGTTAAGAAAATATATTTTTAAAGCAGAAGTGTCCTGCGGAGCAAAAATTAAACCAACCTGACTCTAGATTCACAACAGTATCAGAATGACTCATCAAAAACTTTCTCTGAGATTTTTGGGACAACTTATCTGAGAACATTTTTGCTGGGTTAGAAATCTTCCAGAGTCCCGGATGGCCCTCTGTGCTTTAGCTGAGCTCGCTGGTACCATAAAGGCTTTACTTTCATGAAGTGGGAAAGCCTATTTTGTAAATGGCTACTACCTTTGGCTCTGAGGGTAATTTGGGTGCAGTGGTTGCATCCACTTCTCTTGCTGACCAAGCTGATGTCATTTTCACTGTCCATGCGCAAGCCCTACAGCCCAGCACGGCTCTGAGAGCCATCCGTGGAACTATCATCTAAAGTTATAGAAGTGTAAGGTAAACTAACAGTGATTTACCAAGTTAAACAGTGACTTAGTAAGCGGTAAGCTTAGTAAGTTCAAAATGAATCCCAGAAATTAATCCTTAAATCCCTACAGCATTTCATGAATTAAGTGCAATCGTAACAGTAGCATGCGTTAGCATTTGATGCTTGTGAGTCACTAAAAGCTACCTATATAAGATTTAATCCTTATAATAGCTCTATGAGATTAAGTTTATTATCATCCTCATTTTGCAGAAAAGAAAACTGAGGCACAGATGAATAAAGTAATGTATTTTACATCTCACATGTAGTATGTGGAACTATTAGAACCCAATAGCTGAAGTTCAAGATTATATTCTTAAGCACTAAACACAATTATAGCTGGTTCAACAAATTACTAAGAGCTTAGGGCAGCACAAAGAAAATTGCCAGAAGCTCAGATGTGGAAAAAATCCCTACCCTTGCTCTCCAGTCTAGTTCAGAGGTCAGCAGACTTTCTCTAAAGGCCCAGAGAGTAAATATTTTGGGCCTTGTGATCCATACAATCTCTGTCACCACTACTCAGCTCTGCCATTCTGACACCAAAGCAGCCAGAGATAATATGTAAATGAATGAGCCTGGCTGTGCTCCAATAAATCTTTATTTACAAAATCAAGCTGAGGGCCAGGTTTGGCCCACATACTGTAGTTTGCTAGCCCCTGATGAAGTGGAATACTTGATCATAGAACTATATAATCAATGACATATAATTTTTAACATGGAATGTATAAACCACTGCTGAATCGCAGAGGGAGGAGTGATTTATCTGCCTGAGGTATTCACGGAGAGTAATCTTTGAGCAGAATATTGAAGAATTAGTAAAATAACATTAAGTGAAGAAGAAGGAAAGGACACTCGAAGCAGAGGTCCTCTCTTGTCTATGTCCTTCTACCACCATGGTTCTATTTTGGACTGTATTTAAGGTCAACTCAGAACAAAGCATACTCATAATTGTTTTCTGTTTGTTTTACAATGCCTCCAAGTGATACTTTGCTTTATTAATCTTTGCACACTAGGATTCACATATAGTTTTTATATGTTGTTTTTTAGTTTTATAGTTGTTGAATAGGATGTGTGTGTTGTGATTTTCCTGTTTCATTCCAAATAAAAATGTTTAATAGAAATATATTTTTTACAAGATGTCTATAATATGCCACCATTAAAAACAATATTTCACACCCCAATGTCATCAGAGAAGAAAACATGGGACATTATGCATATGCTTTGTTCTGGGTCCACCTTAACTGCAATCCAAAATAGAACTCTGGTGGTCAGGAGATGTGAGAACTCTTCACTCCCTGCTACCAATTAGCTATCTTACCTTGAACGTAATACTTGCCAAGCCAGAAATCGTGTCACATGCTGGACTATAGAGTATTTCAAAAACCAATGGTAGCTTTTGTTAGTATGTGATAACTGGTGAGTTGAATCACAATTTATTGCTTTGAATTTTTAATTTTTCCAAGATTTCCCATTATGAACGGGCAAAACCTTCCCAATTCTTCTCTCATCGTCAATAAACATATGCACACACACACATGCACACACAAAACTATTTCAAAAAGAAAACTTGGGAATTAAAATGAGGTACCTCTGTGAGCCAGTGCACATAGAGTCAGAAAAGATGAATGTTTTCTGAAACAAACTTGTGAAATGGTCAACAGAATCTAGAAGAGAATTCCTTTGGATCCCCATGACTTCTAATAATTTGGGAGAATACTTGAAGTGTTTTGAGTGGTACTAGCATAAAATCATTGTGGGGAATTTTTTAAAAACCCCCTGGTGAAAATAATTGCTCCCTCATATAATAAGCTTTGGCTTAGTAACTTCAAACCTAAGCCCAGTTCTGCCTTGGGTGCTAAAGTGTTGGAATTGGCAAAAACAGATCTATTTTAAAATCTATCAATGTCATACCAATTAGATGCCACCATTTCATAATAGTACAGCCAACTTGAGCCCTAAATAGGTTATTACTTGTTCTGTGAATAGATTTCCCATCTCTTCTGGGAAAGGTAGGGAGATTTGAGGGAAAACTACCTTTGAGTCTGTTAAAATTGTGAATTAATAACATTGATTGATTTTTGAATATTAAATCAACCTTGCATTCCCGGGATAAGCCCTACTTTTCTCATGCATCATCCTTTTAATATATTGCTGGATTCGAATTGTTAATATTTTGTCAAGGATTTTTATGGCTAGGTTTCTAAGAAATCGTAGTCTGTAATTTTCTTGTAATGTCTGATATCAGGGTCATGATGCTATCATGAATCAAGTTAGGAAAGCTCCCCTTTTCTTTGAATTTCTGAAAGAGAATGAATATGATTGATGTTATTTCTTGCTTAAATGTTTGTTAGAATTTAACCAGTGAAACAATCTGGGTCTGAGATGTGTGTGTGTGTGTGTGGTGTACATATACACATACGTGTATTTTAGGGATTTTTGAGAAAAGATTAAATTTTATTTAATGTGAGTGTTGGTATTCAGATTTTCTATTACATCTTGTGTCAATTGTGCAGTTCTGATTTCAAAGAATGAGTCCATTTCAGCATGCTTTTCAGATTTATTGGCATTAAATTATTCTTAGTACTACCTAATTATCCTTTTAATTTCTGTAGAATCTGTAGTGATAGCTTCTCTTTTATCCCTGCCATTGGTAGTTTGTTTTCTTTCTCTTGACTGTAACCCTTCTCAAATGGGATTCAATGAAAAGTAAAGCCTAAGACCTACATGTAATGTAATGAATTAACTTATCATCCATGCATTAGAATGAAAACAGCTCTGGGCCATCTTTGGAGCAATTGAAAAAATAGTCCCTGGGTTCTTTATCTGTAGAGCTTAATTCTCTCATGAAACTCTGGGTGAAAACGGGTCCTCTAAGAGTTACAATATCTTTCCTTAACTTATCACAGTATACTCTTCATATAAAGTGCAAGAAACTCTAACAGTAGAGTTCCATTTATCCCCATCTTTTGTGTTACTATCATATATATTACTCCAAATGCATTATAATCTCCTCACTATAGTGGCATTACTTTGTTTAAACAGTTATGTTTCTTTTAAAAATTAAGAGATGATCAATATTTTATATCTGCCACATATTTATCACTTCTAGTACTTTTGATTCCTTCCTAGAGTTATTAAAATCCATTTACTGTCACTTTCCTTTATGCAGAAAAACTTTAGCATTTCTGGCAGTGCTGTTCTAACTGCAACAAATTCTCTTAGCTTTCATTTATCTGAAAATGTCTTTATTTTACCTTAAGTTTTGAAGATCTTTGGTATATGGAAAATTTAGATTGACTCTTCGTTAAATAATTTAACAATGTCACATGTCTTCTGAGCTCTCATTTTTGATGGGAAATAAATCATTTGTATTTTTGTTCCCTTATGTAATATGTCATTTTTCTTTGGCTGTCTTTCACATTTCCTCTTTATCTTTGGTTTTTAGTTGTTTTGTTATAATTTCCATAGTTGGGCTTTTCTTTGTATTCATCCTCTTTGGTGTCTGCTCAGCATGATAGATTTATACTTTTGTGTTTTTCACCAAATTTTGGAAAATTACAGTCATTGTTTTCACAAATATTTTTTTCTGTCCATTATGTTCTCCCTTTCTGCAGTTCAAATTACACATAAGTTACCTTGCTTGAAATGTCTCATGTGTCATTGAAGTTCTGTTCATTTCTTTAATCCATTTTCTCTCTCTTCTTCAGAGTAAATGACTTTCCTGTTAGATCTACAAATTCACTGACCTTCTTCTGCCAACTTCAATCTGCTGTTAAATCCATCTAGTAAATTTTTCATTTCATATATTTTACTTTTCAGTTCTAGAATTACTATTTGATTCTATTTTATAGTTTTTGCAATTTCTGCTCAAAGTCTTCTAGTCCATCATTATGGCCATAATCCATCTCTGAAAGTATGTCTAAATGTACAATTTTAAGTTTTTGTCTGTTAATTCAGTCTGAATCATCCTGGAGTCAGGCTCTAGACACTATTTTTTTCTCTTGATTCTGGATCATATTTTCCTAGTTTTTTTTTCTGATGTATTGTAATTTTTATTCTATCTAAGATATTGCAGCTATGTTATAGAGACTCACAATCTGTTCTCTTCCCTTGCTGTGTTGATTTGTTTTAGCAAACAGTTAGCTTAGCTGGAATCAAATCTCAAACTCTGTCTCCCTGAGATGAACAGGGCTAAAATCACTGGTCTTTTTTTTTTAGGAGGCACCAGGGATTGAACCCGGGACTTCATGCATGCAAAGCAGGTGCTCAACCACTGAGCTACAGCCGCTTTCCTCTGATCATTTTTTTAAGTCTTTCATCTGTTATTTATCAGTGACAACTTTGACATCCCCCCTTTGGGGTCAACCAAGGCTCAGGTAGCATTTATACACTGGGGACCTCCCCTTCTGGGGTTCCCTGTGTCCCTGGATTTCTTCTCTCAGACTTTAGCACTCAGAGAGCCTTAAACTCCATTGCTCTGACTATAAACCTGGAAGACTGTGGTTTTCTGCCTGAGGTCATGGCTCGGGGCCACACAGATTAGACAGAACAAAGCAGACCCCAGACATGTCTCTTTATTACACAGCAATTACCCTGCAGTTTCAGATGGATTCTGGTCGCTCTCCATTGCGTTCAAATATTTGTTTCTTGTATTGGTTTAGAGCTTTCACTTATCTCCTGGAGAGTTGGTCTAGTACAAGCTATTTTCCCTTTACTAGAAGTTAGTCATATTCTTTTTTATCCCCAAATGTATTGTGAAGAAGTCAAAAGATATAGATTCTCATTGTTATGGCTAAAAGCATAAAGCATTGCACATAGTAGGACATCAGAGAGTATTTATTGAATGAATTTAAATCTTTCTACACAGTCTTCCCCCACCACCACCACAACAACAAATTTATTAAAAAGTAAATAATAAGGAAAGTAGATGTGGCTCAAGTGATTGGGCTCCTGTCTGCCATATGGTAGGCTCTGGGTTCGGTTCTCGGGGCCTCCTGGTGAGGGCAAGCAGGCCCGTGCCCGTGGAGAGCTGATGGCCTGCACCGGTGGAGAGCTGGCTCAGCAAGATGATACAACAAAGGGAGACAGGTAGACACAGAGGAAATGCTCAGCAAATGGACACAGAAAGCAGACAGTAAGCACAAGTGGCAAGGGGGGGAGGAGCAATAAATAAATAAATAAATAAATAAATAAATAAATAAATAAATAAATAGATCTTTAAAAAAAGGTAAATAATAAGAGAGACTTTCTACTCAAACTCCGAATTTACCAGCAGGTAACCAGTTAAGGAAAGATACACTCCTTCCTCTCTATTCTGGCCCTTTTCCTTGCTTGCATTATTTTTAATAACCCCCCACCTGTCCTTGTCCCTCTGAGCTCACAACTCTCCAATGTATTTTTCACAATGACTAAATTGCCTTTTGAAAAACCACAGTCATGATGGTTTTCCAACATCCTCCTCCCCAAAATAAATAATTTTGATAACTATCATTGCTGGCACATAAAACCTGATCTTTAAAGTTAGCAAGGCACGTATAACCTTCCAAATTCTGATTACAAATTAACTTTTCACTCTTTTATGCCTCACTTACCCTAAATTCCATCCACACCATAATACTTCTTTCAATATATCCTATTATCTCCCATTCCACCTTTTCCTTCATTATTTTCCACCTGCCAGGTATGCCAGTCTTTTCCAGTTAAAAATAGCATTTCCCTTGTAAAGGCCTCTCTGACACTGTGAGTGAGAATTAATCACTCTAGGGACTGAATAAGCGCTGTTGAGCCATGTTTCTAGTCTTTTATCATGTTCATGTTCTGTCTTGTATTTCAGCAAAATTACCCCACCTTTACAAGCATTTTGTAGGAGGAGACTATGTTTTATTAATTTGTATTTTGAGCATAGAGCTAAGTGCATGGTGCCAGTAATTCTCTGTTGTAAGTTAAGGCAGGACAATTCACACAGGTGTGCGCCAGGTGGTGCCGTCCACAGAGGAAAGTGTGGGTATGCCTTCCTGCTCCAAACTGGAGAACTCAGCTGGTCCTTTATGCCTGCAAAATATTATCAAGCCTTCTTAAAGCATATTTTAATAGGGATGTGAAAGGGATGCAATGACCTCCCTCCATATCCTGCCTCTATCATATTCTCAGGTCCTCCATATCTACCAGATATTTTATGAACCTTTACTGTACTCTTTACCATCTCATGGTGTATCCTTCACAGTTCCAAATATGAGAGTTCAAACCAAGGGGTGTCACTACTGGTTTATTTCATTTTCACCCCAAGCCTCAGCTTGGCTAAAGAAGGAGTTGTGTATGGCCCTACACACAGTTCAGCAAGTTTTCCCAACTACTAAAGCTAGGGAAAAAGTAAACTATGTTGGGAGGAATTTTGATAGCAAAAAAGGTGGAACTATGGAATAAATTGATGCTTCATTTAAAAAAAAAGAAAGAAATAAAAGAAAAGGCATCTCTAACCCTCTTCATCTTTCTGTCCCTCACAATAGAGACTGGAAAAAGAAAAAGAAAAATGCAAAAATTATAAGTCCTGCCTATAGGATATAGACCAGTGACTCTCTTCCTAATAAGATAGAGCTTACGTGCCTTCTCATAGTCCTTCCTGCAACATGAGACGACACGAAACAAATCAGAGAAATATCAGCATTCATGACTGAACTGCTGAACCAACTACGGTGGCTGTTTACCTGTCACCTTTTTCTTGTATGGTAAAATTAAACCTCTACTTAAGCATATTCAGGCTTTCTGTCACTTGCAACAATTTCTAGTTCTTCGGGAAATGTGAACTCATAGGACATAGATTGTCTAATGCCCCAAATATGTCCTCAGCCCTTTAGTGTTTTTATTGTGTGCTGTTTGCTTGTTTTTCATTTAATCCTTGAGGCAAACCTATCTCACATGACACCTAAATTGTTTGGTTGAGTAAATTGAGACTGAGGCGAGGCAGTGATATAATGGTTAAGAGTATTGTCTTGGGTATCCAACATCCCTGGCCCGGGGTACATCCTAATAAGTGATAATAGGCCCATCTCCTCTTTAAGCATTAGCTTTCTAATCTGAAAAGCAAGGATAAAAGAAGTTCCTATCTACAGGGTGCGTTTTTAGGATTAAATGAGGTAAAATACGCAAAGTACCAAACAAATGCCCTGGCACGTAGTAAATGATTATATTTGTCATTATTATTATTTTAAATATGGTTCGCTGCCCCAGGTCACACAGCTAGGAAGTGATGGCCAGTTACTAATAAAAACAAATGACAAAATCAAACAATAAATAATTGATGATGCAGGATTCAACACCAAGCTTCTTTAATCCCTGCACTTGTGTTTTTTCTTCTATAACAGGGAAAGAATATGTAGATAGCTGTAATTTCTCCAGGAAGTCAAAGGGATAAAATTACACTCCAATGTGACATTTCATATTCCGAAAACCATGATTTTTATGTGCCCAAAAAGTGGTGGAAAAATACCTTGGATATAGAAGCATGTGCATATTTCAGTATTTGGGAATTGTTTTTTTCCTCCAAGAAAAATTTTAAAATGCAGCACAATCCTTAAAATAACTGAAAACCCCCCATTTGCATGCTCAAAAGGAGTGGCAACACACACACATTTGAGCAGGTGGACACACGCGTGAACATCCACCAAAGCCGGGCCATCCTCTCGGTGGATGGTGACAATTGCCACCGACGTTCAGGAGATGAGTAGACTGTGCTCAGCAAGAGCGTGACTGATCTGGTACTTGAGTTAACAGTGATTGGAGGCAGTCGACAGGAGAATAATGATGTTGCATCTACTCTCATTTCTAAAGGAGAATATTAAATAAGGCTGCCTACAAGTTTACTATTAAACCTTTAAGAAGCATATGTTAAAATATTTCACTTACTCAGCATGGAAATAGCAACCAAACTAGAATTAACTAGAACTTAAAATAACCTTAGGGACCCTGTCAGTAGTACCAGAGCCACGGAATTCTAACAAGGGTTTTAGTGAGTAGGCTTCCTGTGCCGCGCTCCTTAAATTGAATGGGGCCTGGAAAAAGAGCAAGGCTTCTTGAGCAGAATATTCTGGAGTTCTTTCACTTAAAATATTTGGACATGTCTTTCTCTATACATTCCTAAAAAGATGATTCATAGAGGAATAGATTAAATTATATCAATAAATAGTGATGTTTCTCTGACTAATTAAAGTTACCATCTGCTTAGCTTCTCTAGAGGGTTCCCCAAAAGAAGTCACCTTACAGTTGATTTATGCTATCATGGGAGCTTTATACCAAACAAACTTCTACTCTTTTCTTCTCATTTAAGAAGTCTTTTCAATGAAAGAGGCGAATTTCCTAAATGCAAATTTAATGTTATAACACTGTTTAGAAACTCTAATTTCTGAAAGATCTCTAAGATCTAGACCCTTGATTTAGTTTTATATCTGTTAAAAAGAAATGGAAAATAAACCTAAATACAAGATATGACAAACTTAATTTATATGAGGAATAAATATCTCATGGTCGACGCTTGTGGAAAGGGTTAAAGGGAAAAGAGTGGCATCTGACTGTAAATCTAAGTTATATGGCCACTTATCACCCACATGATCTTCGTGTCACTTTGCTTTTGGGAAGTGCATGTTAAATAGGAAAAATTCACCTACTTCCCAGGCCAATGGAAGGATTGAACGAATTCCCTCAGCACCGGGAGTGGCCCATTGTATGGGCTCAAAATGGTACCTCTTATTAGTATAATTAGATAAAAGCCAATGGAAAACTATTAATGTATGCATACAAACCCTTCAATATGACTAAGTTTATTAACATAAATCAGTTAGTACCCTCCTTAAGAGGCTATAGATTGGCCTACATTGGCCTTTATTATTGTCCATTTTTGATAGTTTTAGTAAATTTATGCTCTTCCTCTATGAATATAATTAAATATTGAAAAAACACAATTTCATAAAAGAAGCAATACTCATTTTTTTTTAATTTACAAGTATGGTGTCATGGAAATGAAACTTAATAATGAAAATAACCAGAAAAAAATCAATCATAGCAAGAGCTCACATTTTATTTAGTGTTTACTGAATAAATAGTCTGTCATTTAATACTCCAAAGTCCTATGAATGATCATTGTAAACAAGCACTTTACAGATGGGAAAACTCAGGAATAAGTGAGCTGAGTGGTTTCCTGAAGCTGTATAACTATTTAGTGGGAAGTTCAGGATTTAAAGCCAAGTAGTTTGGCTCCCCGGGACCACACTGGAGTTTTGCTGAAACAGAGTACACTGGTGGACAGAATACACTGGCGTTCCCACGCCCTACTCCACGCGCTTTTCTTTCACCTCTGACAAGTTTCTGAGGAGGAGGCTGGGCATGTGTGACTCGCCCTCTCTTCGGGATCTACTAGCCAACGGCAAGACGGCATTCTTATCTGTTCAGAGCCACGTCTTGAGACGTCAAAGTTTGTCCAGCTGCCAGTGTCTGGATGGGCTGCTCTGCCAAATTCTGAGGGGAGCACAAGAGGTCCACTTGTATCATGCTGGAGCAATTTGATCTAGGAAGTCCTTATCCGTAGTACAGTACGCCTTTTGATCTCCATCTGTCTTACTCCTGCTTCTATTTTTTCGGCTATTTCCAAGCTCATGTGGGAAGAAAAGGTGTAGAATTTACCATTTCATAATCCCAACATGTATGAAGAGGTAGTTAACTGGGAGAATCTGTAGTTGAAATGAGTTTCTGAAATTTTCTGTCTATCCTTTACAAAGCTAAATTCCTCTATCTTCATGACTGCACAACCTATCTTATGCTGCCCTCGCCATCTCAGGGGGATTATAAATCAAGAATACAATATTATAGACTGTGTAATTCTGAGAGGAGCTCCAATAAGGTACTAGCTAGCAACAGAACATGACCTCTTCTTAGCTGGATGGGAAATAAAAAGGCTTGAAGATGAGAAATGTTAATGAGAGGTGCGCTAGGTTCCTCTTTTAAAATGAGCAATCAAATAAACCATGATAGCAATCCAGCTTAACTACTTAATTTTCTGGGTGACATTGGGCAACTTAAACTCTCCGATGCTTAGTTTCCTCTTATCCTGCAACACCATCCAGCTCTTACAACAGTTGAAAGGATTAAATAATGTGTGTAAATTTCCTAGCCTTGAACATGGCTTATTTAAGTAGGCACTTATTAAATGTTATTTCCCTTTGTTTTCTCTTCAATTCTTCTTGCTTTACTTAATTTAAATGAGGTTCTGTCCTAGTGAAGGGAAAATATGTACATATGCTAAGTAATAAATTTAAAAACTCAAAGGAATGCAAATCCTAATATTGTTTAAACTTGACAAATACCGTCTTTACAAATATTGGTCTCTTCATACTATGCTCCTACATTTTCTTTTTCTAGAATACAATTTGCTGAGCTCATACTATCAATGCAATGATTTCCTCTTATTTATCATGGTCAATTTTTAAAATTATTTTTCAATTTACAAGCCTTCTTATAATTAATTTCAAATGAGGAGAGGGGAATTGAGAGAGGAAGGAGGAGAGAGACGGGCTCGGGCATATAGTATGCTGGATAGCGCAGGACTGCACACCCTCCACGGAGCCTGCAGTCTAATGTGGAAAGCAGGTGATGTGTTTTTGGCGGCTGCAGCCCATCCAGCAAACTAGATGCAGATGACATCTATACACCTCAGGGTATCTGGATAAAACTTACAAAGCTGAGACACCAATTAGATGTTTTGCCCGTTTGACTCCAGAATGCTGGGTGCTTGAAGCATAACATTCTTAGGTACCATGTGCAATGTAATCATGGGCGCCCCCCATTAATCAAATATCAAGGTGGATAAGGGGATCTTTCCTTTTCCATCCAGAAAAGCATTTGAAAGCATAAAGCCTGCAAAAGTGCAAAGTATCTGATAAGTTACTAGGAAAGTGTGATGCTGCTGATTCTTCCAGTGTGGAATAACCATAAAGCTTTAAAGATGAAAAGAAAAAAAAAATGGAGGGGGACTTATTTTGACATTATTGCCAGCCTTTCTTTGATAAATAAGTAGCAAAAAAACTAAAGCCATTAATTTTGCTCTGTAAATGTACAAATGCCAATAAGATTTGATTTTACTTTACCTATTAGGTTTGTTTCTCCAAAATACATAAGGGCAATTTTATGTATTGATTCATTCCAGCACCATTTTCATGATGATTTAGAAAGATTTTGTCTCATAAATACTTCCAATCTGAATAATGAATAAAATTTACTTTTCAAACTCTGACAGTCATTTATTATAGCACCAACAGGGAATCTACTCATTTTCCCCATAAAGAGGCAAAAATGTGGGTAAAAATCTAAATGTACAAAATAATTACATGCTCACTTTAAAAGAAATCATTTCATTAAGGCTTCTTTTTGCCCAAGTTTGATATTGATCTAGGTGTTTGCCAGAACTTGTCATATGAGAAGAGATTCAGTCAGACTAGGAAGTTGTAATGGTTTAATGTCACCAAACTGGCTGCCCCACTCATGAAAAAAAAATGTGTCAATCAGCTATCTTCAGTAAATATTTGTGAACTGACCAAATATTTAATAACATATCGGCTCTTCAGAACTTGGTGTCTAATTAGATGACCATTGATGTGAATGCTTTAGTGAGAAATATTTACTTCTTTTAGCCATTTAATGTGATACGTTAACTATATTTTATGTTAGGGTAAAATATTATGGAACTCTTAGAATGTGGTGGGAAGTGGAGGTATAAAATTGGGAGGACAGTAGAGAAGCTACCATCGTGATAGCTTTCGGTTCATCTGTAAAATTGTTAGTGAGTCTCATTTCTGTATCAAGCTTGAGACAGGCCCAGGATCCCATGCTTGTGGTGCCAGCTGTGCCTGTTTAATTTTTAAATCCATTTTTATTTTTTCCTTAGTAGATGATATTGATCTAAAAGGTTGACACTAAAAACATTCACATTTTGAACTATGAAACTCTTTTCCCCTTAGGTACTTATTCTCCAGATGTGTGTTCTCCAGAATAAACAACTCTCTGTTCTATTTTAGAATAACAGCAATTTCACTCTCTTCCATATTTCTCTTTCCCGCATGGAGATTTTCTGGTATTTAAAGTTGCAGCTAACAACTTTCCTCTCTCTTGGAATTTTCAGTAGCATCTGCATGAAAATTAAGAAATACTTCGGGAAAGTAATTTAATTTTGCAAATGCAAAGCTAATCTCTGCTCATCATGGAGGCAGTAAAACTTAAAAGAGTTCTATAAGGGAAATCTCAATTTTAAAATCTTTACAGAAATGAATTATAATGAGGTAAACAACCACAGTGGAGGAGGATTCCAAGCACAAATGCATCCAGCCAGGAATTTAAAGCCATCAAAGTCTTCTTTTTGCTCAAAAGCCCCTGGCCAGCTGACCAGCCTCCTAGCAGTGAGGGTTGCAGCTTCTTAGTTTTATTATTATTATTATTATTATTATTATTATTATTATTATTATTCCAAGATTTCTGGCTCCTGGCCGAAGACAAAAAGCTTTAAGTTGAGAAAATCAACTCGGAAAAATGGAGAAGATTTAGCCTTTGATTCTGCAGGAGATGGTTACATTCACAGCCTTTTAAAAATGGCTCCCAGGGAGGGAGTTCTGGCAAGATGGCGTCGGCTTAGTTGGCACTGGAGTTGGTAGATGTACGTCTAAGACACTTGAATTTCTGGGCTGTCCATGTGCCAGCTGGGCCCTGAGCCTCAAAGGAGTT
>PVKH010002214.1:7658-27899 GCA_004027955.1 Chaetophractus vellerosus
ACAACCCCCAACATGCACATCCCTAAGTGTGGCATAACGCCTCTGTTAGTTACACACGTTTTGGGGCTTTGCCATCAGACATAGATCACAATTCAGGCCATAGACAACCCTCTCTTCTTTACAGTTCCTGTATGATAGATGATCATATAAACTGGCCTACATCCTCCATTGCAGCATCATCCATGAC
The DNA here is from genome assembly GCA_004027955.1 of Chaetophractus vellerosus. Classification (NCBI taxonomy): domain Eukaryota; kingdom Metazoa; phylum Chordata; class Mammalia; order Cingulata; family Chlamyphoridae; genus Chaetophractus; species Chaetophractus vellerosus. The sequence goes on from PVKH010002214.1 coordinate 7,846, forward strand.
AATTCCCAGGTCTGCTGCAGGCAGGATAATCCCTTCCATGGTGGAGGGCACATTACCATTCCAGACTTCTCAAGATTGGGGGAACAACTATGGACTAGAATGGACTTGTTGGAACCTGATATAGACTTATGATGTATGCAATGCAAGAAATTGCAAAATTATGTGGAGCCAGGGTCATGGGACACTTTGGGAGCAGGGTGAGGGAAGAGACATAATGCATCTTGATGATAATGATGGATAAACCTGGAACAGACTATTATCAAATGCTGGTGAAAATACTGCTACTCCTGCTACCACTTCAGCAATACTTATTACTACAACTATTTATTAGGCACATACTAGATGCCAAGCCCTTTATAAGAATTATCTCATTGACTCTTCACCACAGCCCTATGAAATAGGTACTTTTCATATCCATTCTCCAAAGGTCACATGTGGCAGGGCCAGTGCTCTAAACACAGGTATTTCCCTCACTCCAAACCCATCATCTTCAGTATTAGGTTAATAGCTTTTCTAATCATCAGAAAAACCCTGCAAGGTAAGTGTGATGCTAATTGCACAGAAGATTAAACAAAGTTAAATGATTCTTTAAAGTCACATGTAAATTACACATTTAAAACTGACATTCAAACTTAGAACGACTTAACTCTAAAACTTGGACTCTTTCCCCTCTGTCACTCTGTATCCTTGTGTGTCTTGATGAAATACCTTTGATGACACTAACTTTCCTTTAACAAAAAATGTTCTACGTAACACTGCTATTATTAAATATTTTTAAAGAGAAAAGTATCATTGTAAAATCTTTGACAAATTAATACACATGAAAGATGAAGCAAAAATTTCTATTCCACATAAGGGAGAAGAAAAAAAGTTGGGAGCACATTTCCCCAAAGCAAAGGAAAACAATTATGGAATAAATATGTATATCTTTTAAGTTCATCTTTTAATTTTTATGCAAAAAAAAATAAAACACTTAAAAGCCGTTTTGGTGATGATCATCTTTATCTATGTGACAGTGCTTTCCTAGCCTTTTTGAAAATGAACAGCAGTGAACCTTTCAGATGACCTAGAGTCAGTCCACTGGTTAAATAATGTTTGAGATAATGAGGTAAATTGGATGTCTGAACATTAAGCGATATTTGAATTTTGGAATGTTTTTATACAGATATATTTAAATCCTTGTACAACTGGGAGAGACATAGTTTAAATTTTTACTTCTTGGCCATACCAGTAGAGACTACTTGAAATGGAAATAGGAAAATAAAAGGTCAGACTTTGGTGATGAAAATAAAGTTACACAGTATGACTAAGAATTGAGACATGTTCCTCACGATAGAGAATGTCTTTCTTTTTTTTAAACTTACCAACCACCTAAAATTTTCACATTTTCCATACTCTTTGCCCTAAACAATTTTGCATAGCTTAAAAAAAATTATCCCCATGCTCTTTGAACAGGACAGCTGACCATATATTCATTTTTATATCAAACTCTTTAGAAAAAAATGTAAAACAATAATTTACCTAAACAGTCATGATATAAAAAGGGGATAAAACTCTTAAAGACTGGCAAGGAAAATTACAATCTTTAGGCTAAGGAAGAACAAGAACTAGAAGCAGTATGCTTAGAAAGTTAGCAAAGACATGGATTCCCAGAACCAGGGGACTGTGAGTTTATTTAATGAAAACTTACATTGTAATTAAAATAAGCCAGATGCTGTCTTAAGCACTTTTCAAATATCAACTCAGTTAATCATCATCATAATCCTATATGGTTAGTGCTGTCAATACCACGGTTTTACAAATAAGAAAACAAGGCACCTAGATGTTAAGGTCACACAGCTAGTGAGTGCTAGGCTTTGAATGTAAGTGGTACTTCTCCAATTACCATACTGTTAATCACCATGCTATGCTGCCTATTCCGTGGGAAGTACTAAGGGTCAAAATTAAGAATCAGACCATACACAAATTAACATTAAATGGTAGAAAGAGCCTGGGCTTTGGGGGGTGTATAGACTTGATTAGTTATATGGGCTTGGTCAAGTCTTAACCATCTTGGCCTCAGCTTCTTCATCTGTAAAAATCGAGCAAATAATGCCAAATTTATAGTATCATTCAGAGGATTAATGATAATATGTGCTAACACAGTGCTGGCACAGAATATGCACTCAATAAATGTTACGGCAACTTTACTGTCGTTACCTAAACAGACCTCTAAACTGGAGAATTTGAACAAAGGTCAGGCTACCAAAAAAATAAGATGTACATGTCTGTCAAAACAATAGGAATCTTCAGCTTTCTACCTTTTTTATGAAAGACACTGAAAAGACTTCTCACGAAGAAAGCCTGAGAAAGACCAGGTCACAAAGTCAAGTCAGGTGGGCACCCGAATCTTAACATCACCATGTTTTAACAAGATTCTTATAACATCATACGTCAACTGCTCAAATACCAGTGTCATCCCTGGAGACTGTAAGTCATGGTTTACATAGTGGTTGAATGACCAAGGGTAGTTTAGCTCATTTATTCATTCAATAAATATTTATTGCAGGCACTGTTCTAGGCACCTATGAGGATACAGTAGTGAACAAGACAAATAAGATCCCTATCCTCATGGTGCTGTTTCAGCAATATGAATAGTATAGATGGAGACAAAAATTGGTATATGTAGGAAATCGGGCACTTGAGTTTAAGGAGTTGATAGGAACGTGGTTTAGGGGCATGAAATAGAAGTTTTAAGTTTAATATCCTTGGAATTTTGTTGCGTTAAATATTAAGTATGTAATATAAAGTAAAGTAACACTAGATTAAAAGTATATAAACTGTCTGTATTCCTTGAATTGGTAAAACAGCCAATCAATGTTCTTATTTTAGTTATTAACGTTCTGTCAGACTTGTACAGTAATGATTAGTTACCCTTTATTGTATTTTTGGCATGCTTCCCATGTTTAATTTCAATGTGGGGAAGGAACACATAGTTAAGGAAATCGCAAAGAGGGAAAAAAGTTAAAATAGGGAAAATAATGACATAGATTCAAAGCTAATTTTAATATACTGTTTTAATAAGACTTTTGGTGTGAAAATTATTTTTAAATTTGTATTTGAAATATTTTGTGTTCAACATCACAGCTTTGAACTTAACATTTTTTTGAGTTAAAGATCATTTTCATAACAGCACAGGAAAAAATGACAAGCATATTTGAAACAAATGTATAAGAATAAATTGTTAATATCTGTTAAAAAACACTAGAATTTATGAAGTGTGTTATGAATGTCTTAAAATGTATATAGTTTTAAATTTTATTCTCCTGTGAAGTAGTATTACTCTTATTTTCTTTTAGTAGAATCAAATATTAGTGTCTGCCCAATGACATTATATTAAAAACTGTATGTGAAAATGGCTAAGTTAAACACAGACTTTGTTACATGCTGAACTATGGAGTAAAGTGTCATTAGAAGGAGCAAAACTATGGAGGGCTCCCCTATATTCCAGCATTACTCAGTTCCCAGATCCCTGCTGTGTAGTTGTTCCACTCGCCAAGAAGCCTGTTAAAGAGCCCCCAAGAGCATGTGTACAGCCCTCCATGTTAATCGTTAATTGGTGAGGATGGCAAGATGAGAGGACAGCCGAACATGTGGTCTCTCAGACTCAAGCAGTAGACAGACCTTTAGTTATAATAACAGCAGCTGCTCACGTTCCCACAACTCAACTGTTCAAAACTGTTGTAAAGATTGTCATTAATTGAAAAAAAAAAAAAAAGAGGAAAGGTTACAGCTAAAAAAAAAATAATTGAAACCCTACTTTTAAAATCTTCCTACTTATTATTTTTAAGAATAAAAATATTATTTCAACTTTTTAGAAGTTAAGTATAAATTCCCACATTAAAAAGCTGTTATATTTCATTTGCATTGAATATTCTGCTGCTTTTTCCCCATTTGCTTGTAGAAACATGTTTTTTGTACCCTTCTAAAATTTTTTAATGAGTTTGTTTTTTTTTTACAAGGTGATAACTTTGAGGCAGTTACAATAAGTATACTGTTTGATTTCTATACTAGCAAGATATGAAACTGTAATGTTTTCAGGTCTATAAATGGGAACTAGCTTACCATTAGTGAAATTTGTCATACACCTCCAAATTAAGCAAATGTTTTGTACCTTTTAAATTATTTTTATTTCCAATTCTTGGTGACAGTTGTGTGCTTGAGAAAGTGGTGACCAGTAAAATCCATTCTTTTTGGAAATAAAACTTAGTTTCTTACCTTCTTACTACTTTACTTGTGAGGTGAAAGTAAAATAAGTTTCCCCTAGCTTATACATTTTGTTTACACAATCTGTGACAGGTTGTACAGATTTGTATTTTTTATTGATTAAATGCACTTTTACCTGAAGCTGTTTGTCAGGAAATAAATATTGACGCACTTAGGAGTTGTAATTAAAATAGGAAGTTTATTTTTGTGTACTGTTTTCCATGACTTTCCTTTCAGAAAGAGAATTTACTTTTCGTTGTTGCTGATCTTTATTCAAGCTATCATAACCTACATTTTAAAGGAGTTTTAAAATATGAACAACAACCTAATAAATTTCTCTTTAACTGTAATGCTTCTTCCTTAACATTATTGACAATGAAAATATATTTTTTCTTGTTCTAGAATAATTCTAAGTATTGCCAGCATTTAATTTATTTGCTTAGAGAACATTTGATAAACTATATCTAAGCTTCCTTTTATTCAGAACAGATTTCAGATTTGAAACCAGCCTATAATATATTTGTATTTGTCATCATTGCCACTTGGTCAATTAATAGTATGTTTTTAACATACAACCACTGGTTTACAACAATTTGATCTGTAGAATTTTTCCCAGCTATCTCATTGAAGATAACTATAACCAGCATTAGTTAACTTTTACCAAGGGAAATTAATTTTCTGATGAGAAGCAGGAAGAAAGGGCCTTGTTACAACATGTCTCTTGAAAATCTAATGAGGTTTTATTTAGTGTTAATTAATATACTTAAAATTAATCTTCTACAATATTAATGTTTTAGATCTTTGAACCCACAGAAGTGAATGATACAGTATGTTTCCATGTAGAGAAATTCAGAAACCTTTTCAGATCCATAAACTTTTATGTTCATGCTGAGTGTTTTAGCAGCTAAACTCTGAGTCAAGTATGTACTGCTTTAGAACTAACCACTAATATGGGATTATGAAATGTGGACTCCAATGACCTAGTGAATTTCTCTCAGTGTGAAATCTTTTATTCTTAAAACAAGAACTAATGTATCGTGAAGAAACAGCAGACTTTTGTGGGTTTACAACTATAAAATTTGGAGAAATATTTTATGCCAATATTGATATGAGCATTTTTAACAGCAAACATAACTTCTGTCATATAACTTAATCTCTTTAAAGTGATTTTTTAATGCACTTAAGTGAGGAGAATATTTAAGGATGAAAATTACAAAGTTGGGGTGCGGCTATAGCTCATATGCCACATGGGAGGTCCCAGGTTTGGTTCCCGATGCTTCCAAAAAAAAAAAAAAATTACAGAGTTAATGTCTTTTTTTTAACTATCAATTACTAAAGGATAAAGCCAGATATTCTGGGTGTAAATTTTTCAAGAATGCCTTAATCAAGATATTCTCAACTCAGGATCTGCCTTTAATTTTCCTAGATCTTCTCAACTGCTCTAAAACAGACTGTAAGATATTGGCATATTTAAAAGTTTTTTTAAAAGCAGTTTTTTTTAATGAACTTAATCATATTAAACCCATTTAAATTTTACAGCATATTTGTCAAATTTCAATCATTGAAAATGTAATAACTTCATATAATTCTGATAAGTTGTAAACAGAATCTATTTTTCTTAAAAATAACAAATAATAGTAATGTTTTTCAGCTCTTCTACCATAGGATTAGTATTTATTAATTCTTATAGCTCCAGAATTTTCTTTTGTTTCAGTCTGTGCATGCTGAAATCTGATTAATGTTTAAAATCAAATCTTAGCTTTTATGCATTATATATAATTTTTTGTTTTATTTATTTTCTTGTTTAAGGATGATTGAGACATTTTACCAAAATAATGTACAAATTATCCAGAAGTTTCTGTCTACATAAAGCATTTTGTCTTAGTATAAATATACATGTTAAAAAAGAATAGGATAGAGTCTAATCTGTTAATAAGGTTCATATGCATCACTAAGAGAAAGAAATTACCATTTAGAAACCTGTATTACACTTAATCTAACCAAAAAATATTTAAATCATAAAAGGAACAATAATTTTAGCTTTAAATGCTTTTTTGATTTCTCAATTAATTTATGATGTTATAGCTCATATTGTAATTCATACTGTAGTTCCTGTGGTGGTGGTGGTGGTGGTGGTGGTGGTGGTTAGGTAAGGTACAATTTAGGGCCACAATATAAACAGTGAAATGTCTCACAATAGTATGGAGATTGAGTCATCTGTTTGGGCATATGGAATGTTTGGCTGCTGGACTGCATAGTCTTTGTAATACCCAGTGTCCAGGCATGGACACAACTGTTCTGGGGGAAGGGACCTGTGTAGTCAGTCCACTTGAACATGGAGGAAGAAATATAAGGGAAGGATTTTTACATTATTTTTATTATTGACTTTCCTATTCTATACCACTTCTTGTATATAGACCACTATAGAAAATACAGGAAAAATTTTTTATTTTGCATTTATAGTACAAATAAAATTATTGATTTTTTTATTTTGGTGTTACAAACGATCTAAAAAATACCTGTGAGAAAATGTAAATTTTGAATTATTCCTATTTATATACTTGGGTACATACCTTCCCTTAAAGAAAGATCACTATCTTCAAAAAAAGTTCATAATTATTTCTTAATGTTGAAACAAACTGTAACTGATTATAATTTACAGCTCTTTAAGTTATCAGTTTAGATGTTATATCCTAACTTTATGCTTTACTCTTTTGCTATTAATTATATCATCACCACTATGTGAAAAGTTCCTGTGTCTTTAATAATGTTTTTGCACCCTGTGTAGTTAATCTTTAATGTTGGGGAGGACAGGCAGGAGAGATTAAATTAGCCTTGTAACCTCTTTCTCTTCCAGACTGATGATGGAAAATAAAAGCTCTTAGCCACAAAATGTAACACTTAGAATTAATATTTAATTAGACTAGCAAATTGTACACTGTGGCTGAAAGCTTCCAGAGAGTTGTTAGTGCCACAATTGACCTACAGGTTTAATAATAACTCACTTCTAGAAGCAAGTGCCAGTTCAGCATAGTGAAGCCACTGTAAGAAAGTCCTGAGAGATTAAAATCAGCAAACCAAATGGCAGGCAAGGGTTCCTGGGATGGAGCCTTCTGGAAAGCTGGGAGCTGGAATAGTTTTTAAGCCAGGATTCAGATGAGAACAGTGGGTGAAGAAGCTGATCCCTCCTGTTCTGGGAGCTTCTGGTTGTGGGCCAAAATCTTAGAACAGATTTTTACTAAATGTTTTTGCTACAGCTATTAACTTACATTGAAAATCAAATATTGAATAATTTTTCTGTAAAATTTAGCAAAATTTTTGTATAAACACTAGTTCTTAATTCCTTACATATTAGTACATAATATCTGTAAACTCAGATCATTAGATTATCAGATAGGTTTGGCGCTGTACATCTATGCTATTTTGCTGTGACATGCTGTTTCCTTGTACCCTGTATAGTTGATTTATATGGTTCATTTCTATATTATTTCATTACAGGCATTATGCAGAGCCTGAGAAAGAGATTGTAAATTAATTTTTTTTCTTCAAGAAGACCCTCTATATCATCAAACATAATTCAGACATTCTTAATTTTTAAAATCTTATATTATAAAAGTGATGCTACATTTGCTTATACTTATGATGCAATTAGATTACAAGATAAATAATTGGACCTCCTGGTGAAACATTGGATCCTTATAGTTCTGACAAATTAATCTAGTGAAAAATAAGGTACCGTGAATTTGAAAATGTATAAGCACAGAACAGCAGACTGAAAAGGAAACACCTTACATAATTTATTGGTTATATCTTAAATAATTAAAGAAATGCTAGTCATTATTTAAAAATTCAAGCAGGTGAGAACCTTGCCAGTAGAGGGAGTAGTCCTGTCTTCCGTCAGGTTTCCATCATTTTCCCACCTGCCTCAGCTTTTTTCCCAGCCAGTCTCCCATCTGGACCTGGCTCTGTCAGCCTGTTCCTAATGACAGGCTATAATTTTATACTCAATATGGGATTACTCTAAGCTGATTTTAAACTTTAGTATCTTTACCTGCCACTGCATCACAAACATCAGCTGGATGCTCTGTTTGATATTTGGATATAAGCAAATTTTTTTCAAAGTAGGGTGTGTGAGCTTTTGTACATCTGTGAATTGCATTTTTAAGGTTTCAAGTATAAAGTAATGAGCAACAAATTTCTGATTTAAGAAGGTAGGCATAAAACACTTTTAGGTAAAAAAAAAATACAAAGAAATTTCTAGGTGAACATTTAATGATATATAGTTTATGAAAAATGCCTGAAATTACTTTTGAACATTATTCCATTTTACTGTCCAGCCTATTCATTACAATGTTTTGCTCATCCCATTTGTAAAAGTTTTCAGAACATGTAAGATTTTTTTTAATGTTGTATAAAATAGCATCTGAAAAAGAAACAAAACTGATCTAAATAGATGTTCTACAATGTATGTAGTATTTGAGGCCATTGAAAATGTAGATAGTATTTCTGAAAATAAGTTCTAAAAATAAATAAGCCTCAAGTATAAAGAACCAAAATTTTCATACCAAAATTTAGAATATGAAGGATTTGACTAGATAGAAAACACAAAGAAAAGATGTGGCTCCATTGCTTATTCTTGGTCAAATTTGGAAATTTACTAAGCAACTTCTTTTGCCCTTGAAATTAAGTGTATTTCCCATTAGCCTTCTTTATGGATTTGTTTTAAGCTTTAGAAAAAGAACCAAAATATGTTTGCTTTAGATTTCCCTTACATGAATATTAATATATGGTGTTATCAAAAGAGTGTAATTTACATGTAGAGTTTTTTAATTTACAGAAGTTCCTCTATATTCTAAGAGTAATTGTCTGTGACTTGAATAAAGTTGTGCTAAATCTGGAAAGATTTAATATAATACCTTAATTAATTTATTACAAATATGCATTAGTATAATTTTATATGATAAAATTCTATTCTTTCTTAAACTCAAAATAATTATGGACATAATTATTTTTCCCACTATCAAATATTCTTTAATCAATTAAAAATTTAATCCAGAGATGTAAGGGACAACTCTGGGGAAGATGAAGGAAAAGTTTGTAAAAATGTTACAATCTCAGTATAAATAATTTTATTATTTCACAGTTTTGATTAGTATAAAATGGAAAGCTTAAAAAACATGGGAAAACAAATACCTCATTAAATACCCCTAGATAATTTATCCTTGGATAGAAGTATATTTTTTTATTCTGTTACAAAGAAATGTCATAGCTGATTATAAGTTCCACTATATTTGTATATCCATGCATATTATTTTCCATAAAATGTCATTATAAATTGAGCTATTGAATTTACCATACTTGCTTTTCTTCTGGTGATACCCTACCCCCCACATCATTTCATGCAGTAGAGTCAAACATAAAGTAACCTAAATATTTCTTTAACTTTTCAACATTAGCTTAATAGTTAAATTGTAGTGCTTTTGTGGTCCCAAATATGATGTTTCTGCCATATTCAGATGGGAGCTCTTCCTTTCATATTTGTGATTTCTGTCTTTCTTAAGTAGTGTGAAGTGATTTACCCAAGAAATTGTTCTTTGGTGAGGCTTTGCATAAATGCTTTATGCCAATTGGTTTATTCCTTTTGAATGTCTTGATGATTAAGTTATTGGTTAATTATTTCTTGATTCTCTTGTTAAAATCTTTGTATTTATTAATGCAAAATATATTTTTATATATTATTGAGATAATTAGATCCAGGAAAGTAAGGAAAAATACAGGATTTGAGGTATTCTGTTTGTTACTTAGTGACTCTAGGTAGGTATCTAAACTATTTTCTATATTTTTAGAAAATAGTGGGAACTTTTTAAGGTAGTAGCTTAATTCTTATCTATCAAAGCCCATGGTTTTGGTTTTATATGCTTTGAAGTGAAAGTAAACATTAAATTAATCTTTATTTAAAATCCATTTAATGGATTTGGAATAAAAGAGTGTTACCATTCCATAAAAGCAAACAGGAAACATTCTATGAAACCAAACAAGGGATGTTCAAAACAAAAGCCCTGAAGATTAAAACTGGAATAGGAAGGTAGAAAATTGGACAATCTGATTTTAACTGTTTATTTATAGCATTTGATGTAATTTAAATTTATGTAACTAAGAAATTATGCAGCAACAGAAAATTTTAGGAGTCTTTTGTGTAACTTAATGCTATTTGAGTCTGCCAGCAAACTCTTAAAACTCCTAGACACCAGCTCTCTTCTCTTCTGGCTTCCCTCCTAGTCATGTCTTGGCTACTCTCCAGAGCTGACAACTTTCACCCAGGAGCAAAGGGAGATTTGTCTAATATAAGAAAGATTTTTGAGCCATCCTAGATTTTCACATCCAGATGGACAAGGAGGAGGGGTGGCAGTATCATTGAACATACGTGGGTGATGTCATGATGCTGCATACACTATAACCATTAATCTACTTATATTGATGAATCCTGAATGCCCTTACTCAATATGTTCCTTATTGGACACCATAATGTAACAAATTCAAAATTTACAAATAAATTATGTTCAAAACTTATGTCTAAGTATTTGATGCACAAATACCTTTATTGCTCTATTTCCAACTATATATACTGAAGACCAAAAAGGTTTTGCATCTTGGCTAATAACATAAAAACACTTAGCATCAGTTAGTATGAAAATGTGGAAGTTCCAGTTTCAGTGTCTCTGCTCAGATTATTATGCTAAAGCTTTCTGAACACTGAGGGTTATATTATGACAATTTATTGTCCATAGTGTATTCCTCCTAAAGTGAATTGTGATTATTATGCTTTCAAGGTATTTTTAAGCTGTTAATTTTAGATTCTTTTAAGTCAATTCACCTACCTTTATCTAAAAGACCATTTAGTATTATTATTGTGATTTAAAAGTAGTATTATGACTTGACAAGAGTGGTTTTAAGGTATTAGATCAGTAGACCGTAGTCCTTATGAATCTTGGAGGTTCAGAAGTGATTGTGTAATATTTTTAACTTTTTTTTTAAAAAGGAACATTTGTATACCCAAATATCTTTAATGTTCCTACAAAGAACCAGAAGACTGAATGACCTTATAATAAAAGTAAAGATCAACTCAGTCAAAACCTTAGATATTATTCTTATATAATTTCCAGTGTTTTTATTCTATAGTTATTCTTCAGATATATCTGAAGATATATGTACACAGATATATGTACAGCTTTCACAATTAACCTGGTTTACCATACCACATAAAACAATTGATAAAATTGCTGTGCAGAAAACAGTAACAGTCACTGCTAACTGTAACTTATTTTTTTATAATAATATAATTTAAAATTCATTCTTCTAATACTTACCGTAACCTTTTAAAATATAATTTAGTTTATAATTGATAACTATGCTATAAACTTATGGAACTCAGAAATATAAAAAATTAAATATATGAATGAGTTTCTAAGAAACTTGTAAATACAAGCTGCATACACCTATTTTATTTGGAATTCATTCGTTTTCCTCTTCCAAGTGGATACTTGATTTTTTTTATCTCCCACAAACTAATTTAAAAGGACCAATGGTTTGATAAATGTTACGGGCTGTTGGATGGTTTATGAATTATAAGCTAAAGTAAGTAAGGAAAATCCTTTTGAAATAAGTGTCAGGTTGACCATGTAAATACACAGTACCCTGCTTATATACCACTAGAATGGAAGACCAGTCATACCTTTGAGTCTTGCAATTTCTGTGATGCATGTAATTGAAAAAGCCCTAGTTTTATCACTGAATCCTAAATAATTGAGTTCTAGCAAAAATTGACTTTAATCATTTTAGATTCAGATATTTAGACATACAGGCTCAATCTTCTACTCACACATAAAAGGAAATCTGACCTTTTTGATTAAAAAATAGTGTCCATGATAGGAATATTCTTCCCAGTTGAGCTTATCCTAAAAATGATATGATAAGAGCCTGCTGATTGTTATCCAAGTGTCTTCTTAATGGGGAACCACATGGTTATTCTTCATCTCCCACTTGTTCTCACCCTCTACTACCAACCCAGCCACACCCCGCCCCCACCCCAACATTGTTCAGTACTCAGCACAATGAATCATTTTCAAGTTGACTCATTGTGAACTGTCTCCCAGCTGTTGGAATGTCTGGCAGACATTTTTGTTTGGGTGAAGAATAACTGGCGGAAACCCAACCTGGATGAGTTTGATATAATGTCTTTGGCTAAAGAAATATTGAGAACATGTTTGTGGCCTCTGAAGCCCCTGTTATTCCTGGAGTAGGACTGTTCTCTGTGGCACAGAACTGAAAGTACGGAATCAATCTGGATTATTTTCTCATCATTAAATGAAATATTGCCTTAGAAAAAGAGAGGCATTTCTAAATTATATTTGCTTTTCTATACTTGGTGTCCACGTGATTAGAAGTATTAAAAATACAATTAATGATAATTCTTTTTACTGATCTTTTTAAAAGCGCTTGATTCAAAGGCTGAAACATTATGTAACACATATTCCTACTTATGAAGAAGTTTCAAATGCTGCCCTATGTGTGAGTTATTCGGTCATTTCAGCATAATGTTTGGTGACACAGATAAGAGTTAGGTAAAATTGACCAGCCCTTTTTATTTTTCATCCTTATGCAATCTGTAGAGGATTTATAGATACAGAGTAATACCAATAAGCTCCATAGTCAGTCACGTTTTCAAAAAATGAACATCTTTGATTATGTATAGACTTTTCTTTAACAGGGGGCATAGCTTCAGAATGATAAATTTTCTTGACTATTTTATATTTTAACATCCTTTTTTTAAAAATTAGTTTTATACTGATGGGCATTACCAATGCATAAAATGGGAGTTTCAAAAATATAAAATTTTACAAACAACAATTTTTTCAACTTAACTGTATCTTAAGAGAAACATTTTTCTAAGATGTTCTAGCATATAATAGTTTTCTGACCTACCACCTAGTCAGGGCCTAAAAAGAATACTAAATTTCCATTAAATAAAATAATTATTTAAAGACTGCAGAGTATTTATTTGATGGTTTTATTTTTATAGCCATGAAATTCTGGGAATTTTAGAACTTTTGCTACTTAATAGCAAGGCATACAATATTTGGAAATATATTAATGTATATTTTCAAATTTACCAAATGTGGTATTTTTGCAGATGTATTGCTTAGCAATATTTCAGTACATCTCAGGTTGTCTTGGGAAGGATAGAGTAGGCTAGTCTAGTGCTAGTCATCTACCATCCTTTCTTTGCCTTTGTTGTTATCCCAGAGCCAAATGGCAGCATCTGGAAAGAGAACAGAAGACTCTAGAGCTAGCCATGCTGCATCCTTTTAGCTAGACCCTTCAGTGTTTCTAAAATGACTTAAAAGACCTCAGCTGTTATAGGGCTGGGACCTGATCCCAGCTGACAGGCGGCAGTGGGACCCTTGCCTCATACTTTATACTGTATTCTCTGCTGCTTCTGAATTCGGCTATCTATCATATTCTCCGATGGACAATAGATGAAGCAATTTAAAGAATAATAGTGTATGAGGATAAATATAGCTAGGCTCCTTAAAACAAAAGAAAAATTATCAGTTTATGTTTTCTACCAGAACTCAGCTCTTCAAATTAAAATAGCATTCCGACATAGGTTCGAATTTTCAATTACTCAAATTACTCAGCTCTTCAAATTAGAATAGCATACGTACATGGGCTAGAGCTTTCAATTAAGAGTATGTTTTCATTCAGTTTTTGTCCTTTGGTAACTTTAACTTTTAAGTTATTTTTCTGGGTTGATAGTCCATTGCCACTACAATTTGTCAGTGAGAGAGCGTAATGGCACTGTATAGATGTTATATTTTTAAACATAACATAAGTGTTTTGTTTCCATGTTTTGCAGAATAAAGCAATTGTTGCTCGTGTTAAAAACTTGTCAGATGTAATAGTTGGGCTGGAATCATTTATCGGTTCTGAGAGGAAAACCAACCCATTATATAGGGATTATCATGGTAAGCATCACATTTATAATGAAAAGAGCATGTCCTGGCTGCTTCTAAGACTCCTGGAAGCATCCTATCCAATAGGAATATCTGTTGTCAGTAGCATGAATTTTATTTTATACCTTTTAAATGCTTTCCATTCTTGGCCAGTCTTATCACATTAATACCGCAAAGGAAGTATGGTAACTGCTTGAAAGGCACCAAGTCCTAGTACTAAGGCATGGCTTAGATGTACATTTTGTTGGCCCAGTGGCCTAAAGTTACCATAAAACCAATAGTATTTATTAGCCATGTTTGAAATAAATATCATGTTAATTCTAATAATAATAGCTTTGTATAGCAGTTTATACTTTACAAAGCTTACTTGTTTAGAAAAATAAAATACATACTACATCATATTTTTTAATTCCTATGTATAGGAAAACTTTTTGTTTATTCATTTTGTCATTAATTTGAGTTACAAACAAATTTTAAAATATTGTCACCCTGGTATAAACACAGGTCAATTCATCAGATTTTTTTTACTTATATTTTTGAAGCTTTTAATAATATCTTAGTCATTTAGTTAAATTTGACATTTTTTTTTTTTTTTTTTAGTAAAGGGTCTTGCATAGAACTATTTGAATAGGAAAGGATTAGTAGTTATGTTTATGTTAGGTCTAAACAGAAAGTAGAATGCAGTAAATAATAGATTTTATCTAGAGTGATATTCCTACTATACATAAATCATTGTTATTATTATTTTGGAGCTGCTATACTTCCATGGAAAACTCTAGCCTAAACACTGAACAGCTTATTTGAAGTCTGCTACAAGAATGTATAAGACTTTGGCAATTTTTTACTTGTTTACATGCTAGAGTCTACAAAAATTATATTAAAGATTTTTAGACACTTTCTATGATATACTCAGCCAGTGCTTTGAAGCATACATCCTTTAAAAAAATTAAAAATCAGCACAATAACAATCAACTATTTTTAAAAGGCTAAAAATTACAAGCTATGAACAGAGGCTTTTGTGAAAGTAATTTGCCTCATGGATGCTTGTTTGCATAAGTGTGTATGTTATATATGCCAAAGTTAATGCTGTAACTCATTTGATATATCATTTTTATTATAATAGGAGGGGTCTAATAAGATTCGACTATTTAATTTATTATTATTTCCATTTTCTTTTTAAATGTTTCCTTAATTATATATATTAAATATCATTTTTAAGTATTATAAGCATGTAAATTTAGAAAAATTATATCTTATATTCTAAAAAAAAGTTATTTTAAACATTTCAAGAGTTGAAACGCAATGGTTCTCTGTGCTGAAATCTCTGAATTGATAAATTATTCACCACGGGTTGATAAGTGGTTCTGCTTACAAGTAAAGTTCTTATTAATAAGAAGGATCTGAGGAAATCATTCATTAATTCTGTAAGGCTTCCTGATTTAGTAATTAGCAAAACAAGTATATATAAGGTTAAAATGAGAATGCAAAAAAAAATATGGTGTGCTTATTTCAAATAAATATATTTTACTAAATAGCTCTGTACAAGATAGTTTTAATGTGTAGCTAAAAACTGTCTTCTTACATGATACCTTTTATATTTTCTAAGTTAAAAAAATTGTCAGATATTTTAGCGAATTATTTTTAAAGGGGCCATTTCTAAAGTTAGGCACGTAAAGGTTTAACCTTTTTAAGCCGAAACTAAGAAGTCATACATTACTTAACTTTCAAACACACCAAACCTTATACTAAAGGAGCAATTCTGAAAATTAGATGTATCTAATTTGTTTAAATCTGGAATTTGTGTTTTTCCCCATGTTTAGAGATCAGTATCCATGGAATGGTGATTTTTAAATATGGGCTAAGTCAGGCAGAGAGAAACACTGAAGAATCTGCCATGTCTTCATCTGTGGCGAATGACCCCTAGGTTAGTCAGAAACTACATTAGACTGCACAAAAGCCATCCTGTGCCCCTGTCAGAAAAAATTAGCAAGTGTGTCTACTGACAAGAGGCCAAAGCTCACGGTTTACCTAGCACTGTTAGAAAGCTCATAACAGCTACATAAAGGTCTAACATGCTGCAGAAATGAGTGTCTTGGATTGGTGTATGGGTTAATGTTTGATCCTAGAGTGTGCTCTGAAACATAGTTTTCTTCAGTGGTTAAAGTCATTAATAAGGTACAAAATGAAATAACCCATAAGCCTTGTTTTGCTGGCTGCTTACTGGTGCATTTAATAAAATAAAGATCACTCAGTGGTGCCATGGGCAGCATGCAAGGTGATAGCCATATTTGCTTACTGTAAATACAAGAGAAAATTACACGCAAATCGGCTGTAGTTTTGACAAGTATTAAGATCCCCCTTTACATCTGTACTTCTATACCAAAGTGCAATTAGTTTTCCTCGCACAAGGATTTCTGTTTATCTTATTCTGCTTGATTACTTGAGTATAATCACACCATTTGCTTCATTGCTCCTGGTAGTAAGCTCCACTTTTAAAAAGGGAGGATGCTTATATGTAAATTTACAAAATTCTGCTGTAAGACTCCTTAATTTATGCATCTGATGACCGTGTTTTAAAATTTATTTTTCTTTTACTTTCCTTTCTGCAAGGTTTGATTCATATACGGCAGATTCCGCGGCTTCATAACTTGATTTGTGATGTATCAGATGTGAAAGACTTGGCTTTTAAATTAAAAAGGAAGTTATTTACCATTGAGGTAAGAGAGAATTTTTATGATTTAGATCACACGCTTGAGGTAAACAGTATCTCTCTCTTTTTTTTTCACTTTAATGAAATTCTTAAAACCTATTTCATGCTAAACATTTTTAAGTTCTTTTAGAATAAAAAGAATGACTGTTTTGGGAGACTATCCTACTTTTTGTCTTTTATTTTAATGGTACACCATTAAAATATAGCAAAAATGATATTCTTTGAAATGTCTAATAAAGTAAGCTCCAAAATTACATAAGTACAACATGTATATTTTTCCATTGCTTTCAAAAGCATGTTTAATTAAATGTTAATGAACTGTGCTTACTTGTGTGTGGAATGTGAATGCTACCCACAATTGTGTGTAGCTACGAAAAGAGGATCTTTATCTATATTCTAAAAACATTTTTCTTTAATATTGGTGAAATCACCTTTCGCTTTCCATGTTGAATTAAACAAAGTATAATTTGCATGAACATCTTTAAGTAAATTTCTACAAAATTTAAACTTTGTCCTTTATACAAGCAACAATGACAGAAAGTAGTACAAAAGATTTATTTCAACTTAATCTTGCTAAAGAGTAAATGGACATAGAACTATTAAGCAATTAGAGTTGATGTATTTATTAACAAAGCAAATGCTCAGAGAGAGATGGCTTTTGGGTGGTTGTGATAGTTATCAGGATAGTCTGTGCAATTTTTTTTAACAAAGACATAAAACAGCCAGGCAGCCTTGACAAACCATTTTGTTTAATCTCTTTTCAAATGAAAAGCTCTTAAGCAGGCCACTTGTCTTAACTGCTTGAAACCATAAAAAGAGAGAATTGCCACCAATAAATTAGCATATTTTTTACTTCATCACCAAATCATAGTCAATGTGGCCTGGCACTGCTTTGGTGTTTGAGACTTCACCCTTAAGTGACCACTTTGGCCCTTTTTTGACCCTCTGCCCTCTTTAGCTGGCCACTTGATAAGGTAACTTAATGGTTCTCTCTCCTTTTCTCTTTCCCTTCACATTTGCAAGTAGCACTAACCTATAAATCATTGTAAGGGCCCTATCCAGTGACAAATTAATGTGCCCTCCTCCTAATTAATGGTCATCAATGTCCTTAATTATCTAATCCTATTGAGAGCAGTTAATAGTTAATCAGGCAGTCAGTTCTTCAAGCAGGTCATCTCTGCGTGAGTGTTAAAAGTTTCTCATCTGGGGATACTCCCTTCAAAAGCCACTTAAAGCCAAAAGAAGAAGAGTGTAGAATTAGTGATTCTTCATTTGATTCGCTTTAGTTCTCAAAAGACACCATTGCAATGGAACCCAGCATTGTAATTGTTCAACCATTATTTTACTTTTTCTGATAGAATATGACCATTTTTCCATAATATTGCTAAAAAACTTTAGAGGGATAAAGTTATTGTTGTTTTATGTCACAAGGAAGATATGCCTCATCATTTTCTTTTCAGTTGAATTTATAGTTTTAATGAATTTTTTTCACCATGTGGCACCTTTATCAACTAAGATGATTATTCTAACAACCAGAAATGTACTCACAATCACATGGTCTCATAAGGGGGCATGGTTGGAGACAAGGGACAAAAGAAGCAGGCAAGCAACCTTATCTATATTTTTAGGGTACATTTTCTTTATTAAATCATTGCTCTTTTATATTTATAAAAACTGAATATATTTTTACTAGGAGCCACTAAGGGCCTCTAACAGAGAAAGCAACTTTAACCTATAGTCTCTAATTTCTCTCAGTGATTTGGAGAAGGCAAAAGAATATTTCTTCTTTCTTGGAGTATGTATTGATTTTGTCCAGATTCAAATGGAAGCATTCATTAATCACAATAAATTTTTACTAATATCTACTATTTATCAACTGTAAAGCTCTATAAACTAACCTGTCCACAAACATCATAGCATAGAATGACACTAAAATCCTGGCATACATTTTGAATAAATAAAAGAGAAGAGCTTAGATTTGATTCAGTTTGGTTTCAGGTAAAAAGCTTTTCAACTCTTTGCAAATTGATAACCCTTATGAATTATATAAGGCAACTTTTTATCAAATTTGATTAACCATAATATACTACTAATTTCCTGACCTTACTAGATAACCTTCAGTCAATCATAGCAAACATTCATTGAGCCTTGACTATGTACCAGGCATTATACTCAATCACTTATATTTTCTATGTATTGGTTGAATCTTGTATAACAAAAAACTTTTACTAAGATATAATAATAGATTCAATATACAAATTGTCTTTTTCATCTTCGTATGGATCCCAAAACTAAAAACAGGATCATACACTTAGTAGGTATAAAATCTTTGCAGAAATATTCTATGTACTAGTACTATAGATAAATTATGATGAAGTTTTTTACAAAGTAAGTGATACTGTCCCACTAGTCAAATTCCTTTTTTTTTAGGAGGTACTGGGGATTGAATTCAGAACTTTGTACATGGGAAGCAGGTGCTCAACCACTGGGCTACAACTGCTTCCCAGTCAAATGATTTTTAACACTGTCTTCTCATTTAAGTGTTGTAAGATGTATAACTTGGGTACATAGCTACACTTCCAAGGTAAAATAACTACTTAAACATTCATTTCTTTCAGTTTCTATAATTTTTACTTCTCTAGTGTCAGGATTAATCATTGACCAGTTTTTTTCCTTTGTTAGTAACTATGATACAATTATAATATAGAAACAAGTAAGCTTTAGTAGAATTTGAAATAGCTATGTTTTTTTTTCCTTAAACAATTTATTGAAGTATATCATACATAACATGAACATACATAAACTATAAGTGTTCAGTAAACATCGTTATCTTACAAAACAAACATGCATAACATCATACAGGGCTCCCACACATAATACCCCCCACAAACACCCTGCATTGTTGTGAAACATTTGCCAACAAATCATGAAAGAGCATCCTCAAAGTATTACTACTAACTATAGTCCGTATCTTCCTCCCCTATACATTTTTTAAAGAATTTATTTATTTATTTATTTATTTATTTACTTTTATCCATTTTTACACACACACACACACACACGTTTTTGCTCTTTCTGTGTCCATT
>PVKH010002215.1:0-15373 GCA_004027955.1 Chaetophractus vellerosus
AGAATTCAAACATGGTAGGTCAGGGATATTTGGGACAAAGGAAAGAGAAGTCCAGATAAGAGTGGGAGGAGAACATAGCCAGGAGATCTCCAGATCTCCTGAAAGAAAGAAAGTATGAGGACATATTTTGGAACACTTCATGAACACATAGAAAAGGAAGCTGTAGAGTCTTGAATTTAAAAAAGCTATCCTCACTCCTCCCTCCAAAATATGCAGGAAAACTAATTTCATGTAAATGTGTGCAACAGAAAGGATTGCAGTCAAATCTCATAATGAACTTATTATAAAAATGAGAATAGGGGGGCAGAATAACATTCCTAATAATAATGAAAGCATTCCAGGAAGGCATGCCCACAAAAACAGATAAAAACTACAACTCAATATTTCAAAATGAGCTAAAATAAATTAAGAAAATGATACAAGATCTGAAAGAAAAACACAAATCAGAATTACAAAACAAATTAGGTAATAGAACTCAGGAAAGAATTGGAGATAGAGAACTCATTTCACAAATGAAGACTGAACTTGAAGGAATATCAGAGTGAATATGCAAAACATACAATGCCTTAAGGGAATAAAAGTGAAAAGAAAGACATTTTTAAAATTTTAGAATGAGTAAAGAGAAAGAATTCAAGAGAAACAGAAATATAAAAGATAGATAAAAAAAAAAAAGATCCAAAAGTATATTCTTGATGTAACTGAAGATGAAAAAAACAAAGCAATGGAAGAAAATACATATGAAAAACTATATTTAAAAGAAACTTTTCGATCTTCCTTCCTCCTTCCCTTTCCCTGCCTCCCTGGCTCCCTTCCTTTCTTCCTTCCATCTCCAAATATTTATGACTGCCCATTATATCTATGTACCCCAGGCCATAATACAAGACACCCAGGGGCCTACCCTTATGGATTATAGTCCAATGGAGAAAGAGAGAGGAAGCAATAATCATGCAGATGTAACGGTTCTCGTGGAGGGGCACAGACCGTCCTGGTTTGTCTCAGCCTTTTCCAGCTTTAGCACAGGGTACATAACTGAAGATTAGTTCTGGCCAAGGACAAATGAACAGAAGAGAAGAACATTCCTTCCAGGCTGAGGGTGTGGAAGGCCCATGTGATGCTTCAGCCTCTTTCCACCCCTGCCAGAACAAATGGAGGGTCTTTTCTGGAGATAGATCAGAGCTGCCTGGATTGTTGGTCACTGTTTGGAAGACACTGCCCTGTATTTTCACCTGTACCCACCTGCTTGTATGAACAAGAGATAAACTTATATTGTACTAAGCCATTGGGATTTGGGGATTGTTTGTTACTGTAGCATCACCTACCCTATCCTAACTAATACAGTGAATTAATAGAATTCACCAATTTTACAGTTCAAATTGACCAAATTGAAACCTAGGATTCCTAAAGGAATCATATATACAACATGCCTAGCTAGTGGTCTTTGGCAGGCTCAAGTGAGTGGGCAGCTCCCTCTGTTTCAAGGTCTTGTCAATGTCCAATATTGCTTAATCTGTCTGCATTTCAGTTTCCCCATCTGTAAAATCAGAAGACAGTACTTACATCACAGGATTGTTGGGGTATTACATGAACTAAAGTGTAGAAAGTGCCTGGCACGTGGTAAGTCTCAATATGAGTTTACTATTATTACTGTTAGTTATTTTTAAGAGGAAGAGGAAAAGCAGGGAGCAATGCTCCCACTACTCTCCAGTGCACAAAGGGGAGAATTAAATTGATCAAGTTTAAATAAGAGAAATGCTAATAATTGCAATCTCCTGTTGTCAGCTTAAACTAATGAGGCCAGTTGAAATCAATTTAAAAATCTTCATATATTGTCATGGTTTTCCCTTCCTCTAAGATCATCAGGGTTTCATTTTTCTCTTCATTTTTTCCCTAAGGTTTCTAACTGGTCAGCATTCTTTCTGGGGCAAAAAAGAGAAGGTGGGAAGTGGGGACAATGCCCATAATGAGACTTTAGGATTAAATTTTTACATAATTGATGTAGTTCAATAATTTTCTGGAGAGAATGGCTTCTCTACCCTGCTGTAGGTCCTCAGTGCATATTTTTAGCAAGTGAAAGTGTCAAGGAGTGAGTGTGCCAGAGACCAAGGTGGCAACTTTAGAATGTCAAGATTGTAAGGTGCCTTCCTTACTGTTACTGGGCTGTCTTGCTTAATAAATCATTCACTCAATCAGCAAATATTTACAGAGCACCCACTGTGGGCCAGGCACTGTTTTGGGAAGCTCTGGTCTGGAGCTGATGGTGTTAGGATATTCCCCTGCCCCCTTCCTGTGATTGGTTCAAGAATAGACACATGACTCATGTTTGGCCGTGAGTCCCACAGGAGCAGTTTGCTGGAGGCTCCTGGGCAAGAAAATTTCTCTCTCCCACAAACCAGGAATGAAAATGAAAATTAGTTTAAGCAGTAGGTGTGTAAAAATGTCATATGCCAAAGACTTTCATCACGGCATTACCTATAACAGTGAAGAACTGGAGGAAATCATATTGTTTTATTACTGTAGTGTATCAACACAAAGCAATACACAATGTTATTTCAAATAATATGGTGACCATAAAACAGAATAATGCTAAGAGAAAAAAGGTGTATGTTAATGTTGCAGAAATCCGATTCCAAAAAATTCAAGCCACATACGGAGGAGCGGAGGAACATAACTTTATTACGTGCAGGCCCAGAAAACAAAACAGTTTCCAGTTTCTGGGCCCCTAACAACAGTTTTCATGGGCTTATATAAGTTTCTCTTCATTGGCTAGTGGGTTGCTAAGCGAAAGAGATAAGATTCTTAAGGTAAGCAGGCAGGCAGTTAAAGTATGGTGGCTTAGCTCAGGGTCATAAGAAGGGAGCTATTCTTTGTTTAGGTTTGTAAATTTTAGTTCAAAGAGGCATGCTTTTTAGCTTATCTTGCTAAAGATGGCCTGGAGAAAAGTGGAGGAGGAGAAAGGGAGAGTGAGACTGTTTGTTTTTCTAAAGCTGTAAATACCTGCAGGGGGGGGGGGCTGCACTTTCCTTATTATTAAAATGTGTATATTGTGATTACAACTATATAAACACTATGTTAGTTTATCGGAATTCAAACTGGAAGGCCATTATTAATAAATGTAAAAAATAAAAACTTTTCCAGAAAAAAACAAAAACTTGAGACTACATATAGAAAGGGCACAAGGGCACACCTCATACCTGGGGAAATTGACCCAGAAGATCAACATGAAGGCATATTCTAGTAAAATTAGTGGATTTTAAAGAAAGCAAAAATTGGGGGCATCCAGGCTAAAAGACAAATTCATTTAAAGGGAAAGAAAATCAGATTGTCATCAGACTTTTTGACAATACCACTTTATGTAAAAAGACTATAGAGTAAGGTATCTAAGATACCCAGGAAGGAAAATGTGAGCTTAGGATTTTATATCCAGTCAAACTGACTTTCAGGTATAAAGGCCACAGACCAAGTATAATAAACATGGAAGAACAGAGGAAATATTATTCCCAGAAGACCTTTCTGAGGCATCTTCTAGGGAACATACTTAGACAACCAAAATGACTGGTGAAACACTGACATAACTGGTATGTTTACTTGTAGAACTAAGAATAAAGATGATTATAAGGGAGAGAATACAGCTTATAATGGTTATATGCCCTTACAATAAATATACAGTATAATTACCAAAAATAAAGGGAGAATGGGGAGAGCATTTATAAAGCAAAATCAGCTTGCTAACTGCCTTATAGTTATTAACTGAGAGTAAAAGAATATTACTTCAAATCAGATTCTGGAGGAGAGGAAAGGGAGGAGGAAGAAGTTACTAGGTAATGTCAATATTGTTCATAAGAGGGAAACAATAGGACTTCTGGGAAGATGGCAGACTAGAAAGATACGGGACTCTCTGCTCCTCCAGAAAAATAGCTAGAGGACAAGCTCAAACAGCCTAGAAAAAGATCCTCTAGGGTTTAAGACACCAGGTGAAGGATGGACACCACCCAAAGGAGGGAAATCCCGATTACAGAACTGTGAGTTGAAACCAGCGGCTGCTGCTGCCAACACCCTCCCCCACAATAAAGATGCTTTAGAATTCTCGGGCCTTTGGGCCTGTGGCTACAGACATAGAGGGGCCCAGGGATGTACCACCCCAGGAAAGGGAAGAGAGAGGGACACAGCCTAAGGCTGACTCAGCTTCTGACCCACAAATCTGGCCCTTCCAGGCCTGGTGGGATCACACCTTGGTTTGCCCTGGGAGTCAGCACACTACTGGAGAAATCCGACCCTCACAATCTCCCTCTCTTCTAGCCAGGACTGATTGTTGAGGACACACCTCCCCAGGAAAGGGGAGAGAGAGGGACACTGCCTAAGGCTAACTCAGCTCTTGGCTCACAAATTTGGTCTGCTGTATCCCAGGAGCCCTTCCAGGCCGGGTGGGGCTGCGCCATTGTTTGCGGGGGAGCCTGCAAGGGGCTAAAGATATACAAACCTCCCATTCTCCTTCTCTAATGACCAAGACTGATTGTTGCGGACTCAGAGGGGAGTGGAAATATTTCCTAGCTGGGAAAAGGCAGGGGGCTTCTGGAGAAGGCTGGAATACTGTCTCAGAGAAAGTTTGAATTACAAGGCACCTAGCCTCCAGACAAGAAGCTCTATCACATTGATCCAGTCTGTGTTGCAACAAATAAACTCCCACCAGGCATTGAGAGCTGCCAAAGAGCGTCATCTGCTGGCAGACTAAGAAAGTGCATATGAGAAAATTAAAAATAAGGGAGGCTTTTCCGGGCCTATATAGCCTCTCTCCACAAGGCCATAGGAAGCAAGTCTACAACCAATCGCTGGGTCCAGTGCCCAGTTTTGAGCAACTAGCAGGTACAATCCTAACAATCCAGGGCAAGCCAAGAATCAAAGAGCAGTGGTAACACACAGCCTCCTGCCACTAACTCCCTACAAAAGAGAAAGAAATTGAGCATCTGAGTAAACTGCATCCTAGACATCAGCAAAAAATTATGAGCCATACTAAGAAAAATAGAAGACATGGTCCAAGAAAAGTAATACATGAAAGCCCCAGAAGAGACGCAGGATTTGAGAGAACTAATCAGCAAGATATGCACAAATTTCCAAAACAAATTAATGAGTTGAAAGACAATAAGGTTAAAGAGATAAATGATATCAAGAAGAATTGAGTGAGTGCAAAGAATATGAAATCCTGAACAGAAAAGTAAAAGAGTTTGTGGGAATGAAAGACGCAATAGGTGAGATCAAAAACATATTAGAGGCATACAACAGCAGACTCAAAATGATAGAAGAAAGAATAAGTGATACTGAAGACAGAACAGCTGAAATTGAAGAGAGAAAAGAACAGAGAGAGAAAAGAATTAAAAAAATTAAGCAGAGAGTTGAATGACAACATGAAACACAACAACATACATGTCAGCTGATGCAACAAGATGACGCAACAAGGGACACTAGAAGAAAAAAAAAACACAATGAGAGACACAACAAAGCAGGGAACAGAGGTGGCTCAAGCAACTGGGTTCAGTTCCCAGTGCCTCCTAAAGAAACAAGAAGATGAACAGACACAGCAAGTACAAACAACAAGGGGGTGGAGAGAAATAAATAAATCTTAAAAAAGCAAAAATCAAAATTAAAAACAAAAAAACATAGATGTCATGGGAGTTCCAGAAGAAGAGAAGGAAAAAGGGGCAGAAAGATTTGAGGAAATAATAGCTGAAAATCTCCCAACACTCATGAAAAAAATGAACTTACTTGTCCACGAAGCACATGATACCCAAAACAGAATAAATCAGAATAAACCTACTGCAAGACACATACTACTCAGAATGTCAAATGTCTAAGATAAAGAGAAAATTCTTAGAGCAACAAGGGAGGAGCAAACTATCACATACAAGGGACGCCCAGTACGACTTAGCGCAGATTTCGCTTCAGAAACCATGGAGGCAAGATTCTGAAAGAGAAAAACTGCCAGCCGAGAATTCTTATTCCAGCAAAATTGTCCTTCAAATATGATGGTGAATGTATTAGTCAGCCAAAGGGGTGCCTTTGCAAATATACCAATAAGTGGTTGTTCTTCATAAAGGGTATTTATTTGGGGTAGAAGCTTACAGTTACTAGGCCATAAAGCATAAGTTTCTTCCCTCGCCAAAGTCCATTGCCACGTATTGGAGCAAGACAGCTGCCGACACTTGCCAGGGTTCAGGCTTTTTGGGTTCCTCTCTTCATGGGCTGCGTTTCTCTCTGGGCTTAGCTTTTCTGGTTCCTCCACAAGGCCAGCTGTAGACTATCAGGCAAACGGCTCCCTTCTTTCCAACATCCAAACTCCAACATCAAAACTGCTTCTCAAATCTGCTCGCTCTGTCTTTGGCCTTGCCTTTTATACTTGAGACCACACCCACCGAGGGGTGGGGCTCAATGCCCTACTGACACGGCCCAGTCAATGCCCTAATTATAACCCAATCATGCCCAGATGAACAGATCAGTTTACAAGCATAATTCAATATGGATTTTGGAATTCATAATTATATCAAACTGTAACAGTGAGTATAAAATATTCACAAACTAACAGAAACTAAGAGAGTTTGCAAAAAAGAATCCACCTTTGTAGGATATATTAAAGGAAACTTTAGAACCTGAAATAAAAAGACAGGAGAGAGAGACTTGGAGGAGAATATAGAAGAAAGAATAGCAGAAAGGATAACTAAAAGTATAAAAAGACAGACAAAATTATGATATGACATATGAAAACCAAAGCATGAAATTGTGGCAGTAAATAGTGCATTTATAGTAATATCATTGAATATGAATGGATTAAACTCCCCAATCAAAAGACACAGGTTGACAGAATGGATAAAAAAAACATGAGCCATCCACATGCTGCTGACAAGAAACTCACCTTAGACCTAGGGATACAAACCGGCTGAAAGTAAAAGGTTGGAAAAAGATACTCCACGTAAATAGTAACCAAAAAAGAGCAGGGTCAGCTACACTAATATCAGACAAAACAGACTTTAAATGCAAAAAAGTTATAAGAGATACAGAAGGCCATTATATATATATATTTTTATTTTTTATATAACATTTATGTAATCTAATTATCTTTAAAAATAAAAAATTAAAAAGTATATTTAAAAAAACACAATGAGATATCATTTCATACCTACTAGAATGCTCATAATTTAAAAAGCAGAAAACTGAAAGTGTTGGAGAGGATGTAAAGAAATAGGAGCACTCATTCACTGCTAATGGCAATGTAAAATGTTGCATTGGCTATGGAAGGCAGTTTGGCCCTTCTTCAGGAAGCTAAGTATAGAATTGCCATACAATCTGGCAATCCCATTTCTAGTTATATAATGAGAGGAAAAAAATATGGAACGCTTCACGAATTTGCGTGTCATCCTTGTGCAGGGGCCATGCTAATCTTCTCTGTATCGTTCCAATTTTAGTATATGTGCTGCCAAAGTGAGCACAATTATATATTGATAAAAGGGACAATCAACCAGGAAGATATAACAGTCATAAGTATCTATGCACACAACCAGGGTGCCCCAAAATACATGAGACAAAATCTGGGAAAAGTGAAGGGAGAAATAGACATCTCTACAATGTTGGAGACTTGAACACCCCACTCATATCATTAGATGGAACAACTAGACAGAAGATCACAAGGAAACAGAGAACTTGAACAATATGATAAACGAGTTAGACTGAACAGACATATACAGAATGTTGCATCCAAACTCAGCGGGTTATACATTCTTCTCAAGTGCCCATGGATCTTTCTCCAGGATAGACCACATGTTAGAGCATAATGCAGATCTCAATAAATATAAAAAGATTGAAATTATACAAAGCACTTTCTCAGATCATAATAGAATGAAACAGGAAATCAATAATAGGCAGAAAAAGGATAAATTCACAAATGTGTGGAGGCTAACAACACACTCCTAAATAATCAGTGGGTCAAAGAAGAAATTGCAAGTGAAATCAGTAATATATTGAGACAAATGAAAATGAGAACACAACTTATCAAAACTTATGGGATACAGTGAAGGCAGTCTTGAGAGGGAAATTTATAGCCCTAAATGCCTATATTAAAAAAGAAGAGCAAGCTAAACTCAAAGATTTAACTGAACAACTAGAGAAACTAGAAAAAGGACAGCAAACCAATCCCAAAGCAAGCAGAATTAAAGGAATAATAAAGATTAGAGCAGAAATAAATGAAATTGAGAATTAAAAAAAAAAAAAGGAAAGAAAATCAACAAAACCAAAAGCTGGTTCTTTGAGAAGATCAATAAAATGGACAAACCCCTAGCTATACTAACAAAGAAAAAGAGAGAGACAATGCAAATAAATACAATCAGAAACGAAAGGGGGGAAGTTACAACTGACGCCACAGAAATAAAAAGTATCATAAGGGTACCGGCTGTGGCTCAATTGGTTGGGCTCTGGTTTACCACATGGGAGGCCCCGGGTTCAGTTCCCAGGGCCTCCTGGCGAAGGCAAGCCGCTGCACTGTGAGCTGACACAGCAGGGGGAGATAAGCGGACATGGAAAAACGCAAAGCAAAAATGAACACAGCCAGCACAAGCAGCAAGGGGGGGATATATAAATAAATAAAAATAAATCTTTAAAAAAAAGTATCATAAGAGGATATTATGAGAAACTGTATGCCATCAAACTAGACAACCTAGATGAAATGGACAGATTTCTAGAAATGCACAAACCACCTACACTGACACTAAAAGAAATACAAGAACTTAACAAACCAATCACATTTAAAGAGATTGAATTCATCATCAAAAATCTCCCAGCAAAGAAAAGAGTCCAGGCAGGACCAGATGGCTTCACAGTTGACTCTACCAAGCATTTCAAAAAGAATTAACACCAATCCTGTTGAAACTCCTCGAAAAAATAGAAGAGGAGGGAAAATTACCCAACACATTTTATGAAGCCAACAACACCCTAATACCAAAGCCAGATAAAGATACTACAAGAAAAGAAAATTACAGACCAATCTCTCTAATGAACATAGATGCAAAAATTCTCAACAAAATAATTGCAAATAGACTCCAACAGCATATCAAAAGATTTATCCATCACAACCAAGTGGGATTTATTCGCGGTATGCAAGGCTGGTTCAACATAAGAAAATCAATCGACATAATATACCACATTAACAAATTGAAGGAAAAAAACCACATGATCATCTCAATCGATGCAGAAAAGGCATTCGACAAAATCCAGCATCCTTTTGTGATAAAAACACTTCAAAAGATAGAAATAGAAGGAAAATTCCTCAATATGATAAAAGGTATTTATGAAAAACCCACAGCCAACATCATACTCAATGAGAAAAGGTTGAAAACTTTCCTTCTAAGATTGGGTTCAAGACAAGGATGCCCAACTGTTAGCATCGTTATTCAATATTGAACTAGAAGTTCTTGCTAGGGTAATTAGACAAGAAAAAAAAATTAAAGGCATCCAAATAGAAAAAGGAAGTAAAACTCTCACTGTTTGCGGATGACATGATCCTGTACTTAGAAAATTCTGAATTATCCACAACAAAGCTACTTGAGCTAATGAGTTCAGCAAAGTGGCAGGATACAAGATCAATACACAAAAAGCAGTAATGTTTTTGTACACTAGTACTGAACAATCTGAGGAGGAAATCAGGGAAAAAATTCCATTTACAATAGCAACAAAAAGATTCAAATACCTAGGATTTAACTTAACCAAAGAAGTATAGGACCTATATGCAGAAAACTACAAATCAATGCTAAAAGAAATTTTAAAAGACCTAAACAAATGGAAAGACATTCTGTGCTCATGGATTGGAAGAATAAATATCGTGAAGATGTCAATCTTACCCAAACTGATTTACAGATTCAATGCAATACCAATCAAAATCCCAACAGCTTACCTTACAGAACTAGAAAAGGCAATTACCAAATTTACTTGGAAGGGAAAGTGCACCCAAATAGCCAAAAGCATTCTAAAATAGAAGAGTGATGTGGGAGGAATTTCACGGCCTGACCTTGAAACATATTACAAAGTTACAGTGGTCAAAACAGCATGGTACTGGCATAAAGACAGACACATCAATCAGTGGAATAGAATCGAGAACCCAGAAATAAACCGTCACCTATACAGTCAACTAGTTTTTGAGAAAGCTACCAAGTTAATGTTAATGGGAGAAAACATTCTCTCCAACAAATGGTGCTGGGAGAACTGAGTATCTGTAACCAAAAGAATGAAAGAGAACCCCTATCTCACTCCCTACACAGGAATCAACTCAAAATGAATCAAAGACCTACATATGAAAGCCAGGACCATATAACTACTAGAAGAAAATGTGGGGAAACATCTTCAAGACCTTGTAGTAGGTGGTAGTTTCTTGGACCTTACACCCAAAGCACATGCAACAAAAGAAAAAAATAGATAAATGAGACCTCCTCAAAATTAAACATTTTTGCACCTCACAGGACTTTGTCAAAAGGGTGAAAAGGCAGCCAATTCAATGGGAGAAAATATTTGGAAATCACATAAAAAAATCACATATAAAGAGTTTAATATCCAGGATATATAAAGAGGTGTTACAAATCAACCATAAAAGCACAAACGACCCAATTTTAAAATGGGCAAAAGACTTGAATAGATATTTGTCCAAAGAAGAAATACAAATGGCAAAAAAAAAAAAAAAACACGAATGTTCAACATCACTAATGATTAGGGAAATGCAAACCAAAACTACAATGAAATATCATTTCACACCTATCAGAAGGGCCACTATTAAAAAGACAGAGAACTACAAGTGTTGGAGAGGATGTGGAGAGATAGGAACACTTATTCACTGTTGGTGGGAATACAGAATGGTACAGCCACTGTGGAGGACTGTTTGGCAGTTCCTAAAGAAGTTGAATATAGACTTGCCACGTGACCATGCAAAAACATTAATGGGTATATACACTCAGAAGAACTGAGAGCAGTGACATGAACAGACATCTGCACACGAATGTTCATAGCGGCATTATTCACGATTGCCAAAAATTGGAAACAACCCAGGTCTCCATCAACAGATGAATGGATAAACAAACTATGGTGTATTCACATGATGGAATATTATGCAGAAGAAATGAAGTTTTAAAGCATATGACAACATGGATGTCATATGTTGAGCAAAGCAAGCCAGACACAAAAGGACAAATACTGTATGATTGCATTACTATGAACCAAATATATTGTATAACATATTGTGTGATTAAAAAAATTTTATATGTATCCAGTACATTTAATTGAGAAATGGATGTTATTATTCAACTTTGTTTTCTTTTAGTTTTTGTTTATATTTTCAATTATTAAATTCACAAAATAAAGTTTTAAAAATGTGGAAAAAAAAGATGGAAACAATAGACAATAATCCTCACCACCACCAAATAGAAGTGATTAAAGATGTTATATAAAGGAAATAATTAGAACAAAAATTAAAACCTTTGTAAAATTTTTAAGAAAGGAGAGAGGAAGCAAACAAAGCAAACCACACATTGAAGATTATTTATATAAAAGATTTGAAACACTCATTTGATGTGAGTGTGGATACTTGCTTCACTTTCTCTCATTCTGCCTTCCTCTGTAAAACATATATCTATAAAAATCAATATTGAAGATCAAGTATGAGAATTAAATGTATATATGATCTACAGTGTCCAATATATAGTAGGTATTCAACCAGGGCAAGGCGTCTAGCTTTCTTAGCTAGTGAGGGCAAAGCTAGGACTTGAACCCAGGACTATCTGGCTCCAGAGTTTGCTCTTTCTCTACTCTGGTACTGAGGCCAGGATGTATCAAAAAAATGGTAGAATTGTAGGAATTTTAGACAGGAAAGCCTTCATGAAAAGCATGAGATTTGAAAATCCACAGAGACCAGGGTAAGCAGGGTTTAGCAATTTGGCAGTTTGATGTAATTATGAATTCCAAAATTAGATATTGGATTATGTTTGTAAAGTAGTCTGCTAATGTGGGCATGATTAAGTTATGATTAGGGCATTGACTGGGCCATATCAGTAGGGCATTGAGCCCCACCCCTTGGTGGGTGGGGGAATCAAATATAAAAGGCATGGCAAAGCACAGAGGGAGCAGTTTTGATGTTGGAGAGAAGGCCCCGGGAGAAGAGAAGCGAGCTGTTCGCCTGACAGTTCACAGCTGGCCTTGTGAAGGAAACAGGTGCTAAGCCTGGAGAGAAAAAGAGCCCAGGTGTTTCGGTCAGCCACAGGTGTGCCTTTTGAAATATACCAAAGATTGGTTGGTCTTTATAAAGGGTATTTATTTGGGGTAGATGCTTACAGTTACCAGGCCACAAAGCATATAGTTTTTTCTCATACCAAAGTCCACGTGTTGGAGCAAGATGGCTGCCGATGTCTGCAAGGGCTCAGGCCTTTGGGTTCCTCTCCTGCCGGGGCTACGTTTCTCTCTGGGCTTAGCTTCTGTTTCCTCCACAAGTTCAGCTGTAGGCCATGAGGCTCTCTGCGTTGTGTCTCTCCACAAGGCCAGCTGTAGACTATCCGGTGATCAGCTCACTCCAACATCAGAACTGCTTCTCAAATCTGCTTCTCTCCGATCTCTGTCTTGCTTTTTAAACTTAAGACCACACCCACCGAGGGGTGGGGCTTAACGCCCTACTCACTGCAGCCCAGTCAACGCCCTAATCATAAACCAATCATGCCCAGATGAACAGATGAGTTTACAAGCATGATCCAATTTATATTTTTGGAATTCATAATTACATAAAACTCAAACCGTTACACCAGGGAAGAGAGGAACGCAAGAAGCCTGAACCCTGGCAAACGTCGGCAGCTGTCATGCTCTAACACGTGGCAACAGACTTTGGTGAAGGAAGAAACTTATGCTTTACGGCCTGGTAACTGTAAGCTTCTACCCCAAATAAATACCCTTTATAAAGACCAACAGATTTCAGCACCCCTTTGGCTGACTAAAACACAGAGCTATGGAGGCAGAGAAAACATGTGTTAGTGAGAATGAGGGATCTGTAAGTAAATCAGTTTTACTTTCTTAGTCCTGTGCCTCTTCTCTGGCTTCATTCTTTTGTCAAGAACAACTTGTAAACTAAAAACCAGTAACCACTTCGAATGGATGCACTGGTTGAGATTATGATTTAGGAGAGTTACTGTTTAAAGATAGGGCTTGTACGCTGGATGGGAAGGTGATGATAATAGGAACTGTGCTCCTATGTATAACCCGATAGGGCCTAGTAGCATGCCTGGCTCATACTTACTGCCTACTAAGTGCTGCCAGATTAAATTAACTATAAAAAGTAATACATAAAACAAAGTTTTTCAAGACTCTTCAAGCCCTCTTCAGGCAACTGCATTTATTGACTTACTATTTACATCATTCAGGTTAGGCTAGGTTATTCTACAATAACAAAGGACTCCAAAATGTCGGCAGCTTAAAACAATGACATTTTATTTCTTGCTCATGTTACCAGTCCATTGCAGGTTGGCAGGGAGACGCTTCATTGCAGTCACTCAGGGACCTGGGGTGATAGAGCAATCACCATCTTAAATATTGTTGGTCACTGTGTCAGAGGAAAAGGGAAATCTGGAGGGTATCACACTGGCAATTAAACTTCCATCTGTAAGGCATGTCACTTCTGCTCACAATTCATTGGCCAGAAGTGTCACATGGCCACACCTAACATCGAAGAAGGCCATGAAGTACAATCTTATGTGCCCATGGGGTAGAGAGCTTGAAATACTTGGTGAACAGCATTAATAACTATCATGTTATATGAAAGGTGGGTAGAGGGCTCAGTTTAGATAGCTAGATAGAAATTAAGTAAGCACAACGTACGCAATTATCTCCCTTTTTACAGTTGACAAACTGATGCACGAAGAGGGTGAATTACTTGCTCAAGCAAGTAACTGCTATTAAGCAGGCCCTAGGATTCAATTCTGCATTTGTCTGACTCCAATGCCTTTACCTATTACCTCCCAGGCACTTAAGTATTTATGTGAAAATCCTTTGATCCTACTTCTTCCTCATATATATAGAGACCAGGAGGAACCATGTAGCCTCATCTTTGGACATAGATTTCACTTTTTTATTGTCTCCATGTCATAGACAGAGGGTTAAACCAGTCTTGGAGTTAAACCTCCAAGGCAGTGTTTTAAAGGGAGAAAAAGCCATTCTAAAGCCTGGATTATACATGATGCTCATACTATGTGTGTTTTCCCTCAAGGATCTCTCTCCATTTTTTTTTCCTCCAGATCTGACCCCCAAGAAACAGGCAGCAGAGGCCAGCCCCACCAAAAGGCCCCAAAGGGGTGCAGCCTGGGTCCAGAGAAGGGGCATCAAAGGGAGGAGGAGAAACCTGAGCCTTTTCAATTTGCTGAACCTTTCAAATTCTTCCCTAAGGCTTGGAGTTTAGCAAAAATAATGGCTCAAGTTTGTCCTGGGGCACATGTTCTCCATGCCCGCTGGGAAATATAATCCATGTTTTTTAAATTTATTTTTTGTTTGACTCATCAAAATACTGTTGCACAGGAGACTTTGGATGTTCAAGGAGCTCTCTTTCAAAATAATAGTTTTTATTTTGCCTTTGAAAATGGTTAAACACATTACTATGGAGTCAACAGCCTTCTTTCTTGGAAAACTTGCTTTAAAAAAAAAACAAAACAAACTTGCTTCATTTTCCTGGCTATAGCTGGGAAGAAAGGAAGTTTTTTTTTTTTGCCACCACCACCACTCGTATTTTTCAGGCTGTGAAATGCCCAGGACTAAACAGCAACTGAAGGTTTTAAAATGAAAACTTTAGGAAAATGATGGCTCACTTTAAAATCTTAGGACAATTTTAAAATAAACTGAGGAATTACCACATACCATATACCTTTACCTTGATGGGGCAGAGAGAGAAAGAGATAGTTTAAAATGAGAGTCCAGATTCTTCAGGGTCTCAGATTATTCATAATTAGATCTTTGTCTATCCTCTCTATTTACTGTAAAATAAAATCCTATTTGTTTCTTTCTTTATTCCTTTTTATTTAAAAAATGTCCCTCCTCTGTTGTGGCATTACCTGTTATGTTTCTTTGCTCTTGAGTCCTTCTAGTTCAATCTTCATTTCTATAATGATTTTTCTTTTAATTTCTATTTCTCCCCTGAGTTTTATCACCTAAATTCTGGGTTTTTCTAATATCAATTGGTATTGTTCTTTCATATCTTATATCATTTTCTTGATTTATGTCAGCCCATTTCTAAGGATTAGGTTATAATTTTCATCTGTTTAGTGCACATGTCTTTCTGGCATGCTTTCAATGTCTATAGGGACATGTAGCAGTTTGGGCAGTTTTG
>PVKH010002215.1:15473-27887 GCA_004027955.1 Chaetophractus vellerosus
TTATTTATTACATTCCCCCCCCACCCTCCTTTCTGCTTGGTCTTGCTGTGTGTCCATTCTTGTGTTCCTCTCTGTCCGCTTTGTCTCCTCCCGTTGCAGCAACGCGCCGAGACCGGTCACCGCGCAGGCGGCTTTGTCCTGCTTGTGGGTGGCTTCTGCTTCCATTCACAGCCGGCTCTGCTTCAGTTCACGGGTGGCTGGCTGCGCTCCGTTCGCGGGCGACCTGCCCTGCCCGTGGCGGCTTTGCCCTGTCCGTGGCAGCTTTTTGCCCTGCCCACACCAGCTCTGCCCGCCCATGGCGGCTTGCCCTTCTCAAGGCGGTCTGCCCACTAGGAGAGGTCCCCGGGAACCGAACCCAGGGCCTCCCATGTGGTATACCGGCGCCCTATCCACTGGGCTATACGGCCGGCCCCCTAAAGGAGCTTTAGATTACATAAATGTTATATCAAAAATATAGGGGATTCCCAGATACCCCACCCCTCCCTCTCCCTATAGGAACACTTTTTAATCTTTCTTTTACATAAACTTAAAAGATAAAATGAATTTCCCAAGACCCTATAGTCACTAAATGGCAGAAAAGGGATTCACCTATATTCATCTAATTTCAAAGCCTGTAATTTTTCTACTAGTAATATTTATCATATATTGAAAGTCTACTCTGCATTAGACAATTTACAAGTAAAATGTCATTTAATATGTCATCATGCAGAATCATCTTATTGATGAGGAAGCTAAGGCTCAGAGAGCAGCTGCAGATTGTTGTAGGCACTGGTGGTGGTTTTAAGTTACTGGAAATACTAATTACTCCATTGTTGCTCAACAGCAACCCTGCGGTGCTAACAGCAGCAGCAGCAGCCTCAGCAGCTGGGCATCATGGGCTCTAAGGCAAAGGAAGTAACTTCCTGATATTTGAGTAACAATTTCCTTCTCCTTTTTGCTGCTACAGCCCTGTTCTTTCTCCCCTATGTTCTTTCAGCCCTTCCAACACTTCCTGCATTAAATCCCTCTCTGATTTAAAATCTGGTATATCTGTTGTCATGAATAGGCACTGTCTGAAACAGTCGCTTTCTTCCATTCAATCATTTTTCTTCATTTAACAAATATTCACTGATTGCCTACAATATAATGGACACTATGGAAACAATGATAAACAAGATAGACAAAGTTTCTACTCTCATGAAGCTTGTATACTAATAGGCAGACAGACAACAAGTAAACAAATAAAAAAGATGATTTCAGATTATAAGTGCCATAAAAATAGAAGTGGCAGAAACAAATATCTCTCTGGAGTAAATTAAGTCAAGAGGTAAAGGCAGGTAGTCTAGGACTGGTATGGCTGCCTCGGTTAATGCAGGCTCCTTCAAACTCAGTACTTCATTTTCCTTATGGTATGACCCTCTTCCTTGTGGTCCAATATGGAGATGGAGCATACACCACCTCCGAGTTGCAGGCAGCCGGATGGAGAGAGGAATTAAGAAGGAGCAAAGAACGAGTGCTACCTCTCTTTTAAAAGGGGTTTCTGAAAAGATACCATACAATACAGTACTTTGATTATATTTAGTTGGCCTGAACTCAGTCATCTGAAATCAGATCTTTTGAAATCAAACGTACGTCTAGGGATGGAGATTTTTCGATTTCTGTAAAATTACTGAGTACCTATTGTGAAGAGGGCTACACTTACAGGCGGTTTCACTTTCAGGCGGCGGATGCAGTAAAATCGGGCGAAATGAGGTCAAATCATTTTGCCAGATCTTTCTAACTAGTATTCTAAGCAGTAAACACTGTAGCTAGTATCGGCTTGTTAAAAGACTACGATTCCCAGGATTCCACAAGGCACCACCGGGGAGACTGACTCCCATCATGCTGTACTTTAGAATCCCAGGGGAACTCGCTGTCCCAGAACGCAACGCCCCTCCTCCTGGTTCCTAGAGGGCCGTCGAGACTACAGTTCCCAGCATGCAGCGCCGCCCCCTGTTTCTGGCGCCTCGCTGGGCCCTGCTTCGGAGGGACCTGTTAGACTCTGGAGGGCGGGTCCTGAAGTCACGGCCCTCTTTGGGGGACGCGTCTGTGGGGCGGTTCAGGCCCATTGAGCCTGTCCAGACGAAGCCTCGGTGGGATGGGTTGAGGCCTGCGCCGGGCTTCGCTCAGGCAGCGTTTGAGGCAACCCCACTGGGGTCCTCCTGGGGCCTACCTCCCTTTGAACTGCCGTGGCGGGTGGGCTCACAGGCTCCTGCGCTGCTCAGAGCAGGCTCCGCCATCTCCATGGCCACGGCTGTGAGTCGACCGTGCGCCGGCGGGTCGCGGGACATCCTGTGGCGCGTGAGTGCAGCGCGCAGTGTGGCGCTCGTTCAGTCGCTGCTGCGGTCGGGGCTGGGCAGAAGGGCACTGACTGCGCGTGCGCGCGGGTCAGGGAAAGGCCGGTCCTTATGCAGCGTGGGGAGAGCGCGAGGCGAGAGGGCCACCTGAGGGTGCTTATTACAGGACTGGGCGGGAGACGTCCCGAGTGAAAGCTGGTTACAGGGAGTGTGTTGGGGGACATCCTGATAGGGAGGTGGTTACAGGATAGGAGAGGAGTCCCGAGTGGGAGCTGGTTACCGGGTAGTAGGGGCAGTCCCGAGAGAAATTGTTGACGAATGCTTCGCTCTGCCCTGAGGAAGCTGATCAGGGTGTAAGAGACTGTCTTTAGTGGAGGATGGAGTGGGAGGGATGACCTGAATGGAAATTGGGGCCGGGGGTAAGGAGAAGTTTTATGCAAGGGCTGTGTACTTAGCAGGAGCAAAAATAAATTACTTGTTGATGACTTTGGATAAGAAGTGGGAATGAATGTCCAGAATGGGGGAGAATGTGGCGTGGTCTTAGCTGAGCCTGGAACTGAGGACTAGGAAGCAGGGCAGGTATCCTTTGTAAAAAGTTAGAGGAATGTATGTCCTGTGGAACTGGGGTAAGGAGATTCTTCCTCGTTGAAGTTCTTGAATCAGCAGCTCTGCATCTGATCTGTGGAGGGCAAAGAGAAATAGGAGTACCACCCTTTTTAAGATAGTGCTTCTATCCCAATGTCACCGCTATCTACCCTGTATCCCCAAGCTATTTGGGCTTTTAATACTTGCTTATTCTTTACTACTTATATTATTCAACGACGAAGCCCTGTAGAGTCTGCCTCAGAAATGTGGCTGGAATCTGTCTCCTTTCCCCCTTTGCCATTGCCACTGCCTTTTTCAGATATTGATTGTAACCTTTGGCTTGAGCCTTTGCAGTTGACTGCCTCCTAATTGCTTTGTCACCTGGCTGGGTTTTGGTCCCTCTGATACATCTTCCTCACAGCCACCTTCTAAACACAAGGGTGTTTTACCTTCCAAAACACAAATCAGTCTGTCACTTCCATGCATAAAACCCTTCTGTATATCCCCTTGTATCTACTTATTCAACAGTAAATCTTGTGCCTCTTGACTGGTGATTCAGAGATAAATACAGTAGTTGTCCCCAAAAAAGAGTGCATGTATGATGATTATAAACACAATTACATTATACAGAAAGTTCCCATAAGTGTATACAGTTTTTATGCCTACCAATGAAACCTGGAGATACAAGTATAAGTTATTGTAAAATACATTTGTAAAACTAAATAAGATAATCGCCCATCCCCAAAAGTGTGGTACTTGATGTGGCACCTGACTCTGGACTAGTGCAAGCATCAATTCACTGATATTACAGGATTCTGTAATGGTATGTAATGTTATTAATAGTTGTGACCATTTGAGTTTATGTTTAGCTGCATGGACTATAATCTGGGTGGAAATATTACTAATTAGCCTTTTTATATCCTGTATGAAAAAATAGGATTTGCATAGCTGATATAATTGAAATAATTTAACTGACTTCATGATTGAGGGATTTTGTTTATTTGCTTGTTTAATTATAGGTTTTAGGCTGGAGGATAGTTGCAAGTATTGTTTGGTCAGTGCTGCTTCTACCCATCTGTACCACAATATTTATAATCTTCGGCAGCATTAATTTATTTCATCCTGTAAAGTGGCTGTCAGGTAAGTGATTTTGAATTTGGAGAAAACAAATTTATAGGACCTACTTGTCAAGATAAAAATTGTGTTATGTTTCAAATAATTATTTTGAAGAAAATTGTAAAACTATTGAAAGACAAAAAAAAAAAGAAAAAACTGAAAAAGAAAACTAGAGGGATAAAGGATGTTTATGGAGAGATAGAAAGGCTCACTATCATGTCAGTTGTAATTCCAATAAAATCTTTTCCTCCTTCTCCTTGGCCCCTTACTTCTACTCAAAACATTAAGTCCTGTTGGTTCTGCTTCCTTCTTTTCCATCTGGCCACTTCTCTCCATTCTCATTGATTTTTTTTTTTTAATTGTGGTAACATATATACAACATAAAATTTTCCGTTTAACAATTCAGTGATATTAATAACATTCAAAATATTGTGCTACCATAACTACCATTCATTGCTAAAACTTTTTCTTTACCTCGAGCAGAAAACTCTGTACCTATTAAGCAATAAGTCCCCATCGCCCTACCCCCTACTCCAGCCCCTGGTATCCTGTAATCTACTTTTTAACTACAATTTGCTTGTTCTGGATATCAAATAATTTGGTTTTAATTACTGCCTATATTGACACAGCAAAGCATTCATTTTGAGATAATTTATTTAAGACAGTCTGTTTTGTAACATAAATCAACCATTTATTATATAAGATTACTAAAAGTGTCAGAGGCCATGTTTGACCATAGGAACAAAAAATCATTAGAAACCACATAAATGAAAAGCTAATTTTTATTTGTGTTTTCTTTTTGACAGCTTTATTGAGATTGTCTTTTTAAGAGAGAGAAATGTTCCTGTCAACTATTTAAAAATTGTGGCTAGAAAATGATGTTCATCCCTTTAAGAAATATGTCTAAAATTAAGAATGCTTCATCTCCTTACTGTGAGAGATGGTAGAGAGATTAGAGGGAAAAGGAGGATAGAGTTAAAGAGTAGGGTAGATAGACTTGAGCACAAGATTGATAAAGATGAAATGATTGAAGCAGGCCAAAGTGTTTCTCAAAATCCTTGGAATTTTAAGTAATTTAAGTAATTTTAAAAATTACTAAATACAATAAAATATAACTTACTTCTTTATGTTATTAATAATAGCTACAGATTATTGTCCATCTATTGTGTGCCAGGCACCATGCTAAAGCACCTTAAGTATATTATTTCTTATCCTCCCTGCAGCCTTGCATAATAAAGATGTGTTATTCCCTTCTTTTCAATGAGGAAACTGAGGCTTAGATAGGTTAAATAATCTGGGCAGAGATATGCAGCTAGTGAATAATTAATCTAGGATTTGAACATTAGTTTCTAACTTGAAAGCCTGAGTTCTCCCACCACCATAAATAAATAAAAATTAAAAGAGGTGAATGCTGCTAGAAAAGGTTTTTAAGTCTTTAAAGTCTTGCCTACGGATAAAAAGCACACTCTTGAAATCTGTGTTTTCCTCTCTCAAAAATAATAACAGGGCCCCGCTAGATAGCTCAGTGGATAAAGAGTGTGCTGGGGTACCACATGGGAGGCCCCGGGTTCGGTTCCCGGGGACCTCTCCGAGCGGGCAGACGGCCTTGAGAAAGGCAAGCCGCCGTGGGCGGGGCAGAGCCGCCATGGGCAAGGCAAAAAAGCCGCCACGGGCAGGGCAGAGCCCCCACGGGCATGGCAAAGTCACCTGTGAAAAAGCGGAGCTGCCGCCTGCGAACCACCGCGGAAGCCAGGCAGCCCGCAAAAAAAACATGGAGGACTGCTGCCCGCAAAACATGGAGCAGAGCCGCCCGTGAAAACGGAATGGAGCCACCCTTGAACTGAGCCAGCTGCCCCGCGGAGGGCCGACTCGGCGCGTCCCCGCAAAGACAGGGGGAAACAAGTAGCAGACATAGAAAGACACAGAAGAAAGGACACACAGCAAGAGCAAGCAGAAAGGGGGGGGAATGTAATAAATAAAAAATAAATCTTTAAAAAATAATAATAATAATAATAACAAAACTTCTTTTGCTTTAGGAAGTGGGAGGTGTGTTTCTAATTTAATTTTTCAGAAGAAAATGCCTATTTTCAAGGAGTAGAAAATTTATTGTGTGGCATTGGAGAAATTGCTGCTAATGAATTAAAGCCATGATATATATATATATTTTGTAGACATATGTAAATCACTCCTTTGATGGATCCCAAAGGTCAGATGAAATTAAGCCATAAGCCAGTGTAGGGATTGCAAGTATTTCTGTACCTTGCCCGAGTCTGCCTTCATTCATTATCACGGCAGTCTACCCGTAACCTAAGAATACTCATTATTGTGTTCTAGAGCCACTCCCAGTTGTTCAGAATTGGCACTTGAGATAAAAACTATTTGGCAATTTGTGGCTAGGTTTTCTTTAGTCCTAATAATACTTGCTTTCCAAATTCAATTTGGAAAACACAGACAAACTAGAAAATTCTTCATCTCTCAATCTCTCTATGTTTCCTTTGCTGTACATACCTGGGCTGTTTCTGGCTATATACACAATGTGTATTGATTATACAAAGTGTATAATCAATGGCTTTTAGTATAATCACAATGTTGTGCATTTATCACCACAAAAAATTTTAGAACTATTTCATTACTCCAAAAAGAAAAACTCCACATGAGGGGATCTTTATTGCTATTGATCATTGAATTGTACTT
This sequence comes from Chaetophractus vellerosus, assembly GCA_004027955.1. Classification (NCBI taxonomy): domain Eukaryota; kingdom Metazoa; phylum Chordata; class Mammalia; order Cingulata; family Chlamyphoridae; genus Chaetophractus; species Chaetophractus vellerosus. The sequence continues at coordinate 22,184 of PVKH010002215.1, forward strand.
TTAAAAATAATTGGTTTCATTATTAATTCTTGGTCTCTTCAGCAAACATGACCTCATTGTTCTTATTGCTGTTGTTCATGTTTTTAGTGATAATATACACCTATCTTAAACTTTGCCATGTTTTTGTTGAAATACACTAAAATGTACATGTATTAGTGTTTCACAGGGATATCATGATTTTTTAAAAAGTTCAGTTCGTTTAGATGATTTATGGATTATACTAGTTCTAAAAATGTTATTTTGCCTTTAGCTATGGGGACTAATTATATTTATTAAGATGCTATCTGAAACATATTATTTACGTTTTAAAAAGAAACTTTGCTGGTATATTACTAAATATGGTACTTCTTTGTTTCACATGATGAAATATGTTTGCATACGATAGTATTTTTTCTGATGTTAACATCTAGGTCATCTAAAATAAATTCTAGTATAAAGTACTCAGAGCCAAGTCCAAATAACTCACTATAGTTCTTGAGTTGATGTCCATTGGACCTGTCAGCAGTGTATGATTAAATTATTTAAGAAAAGATACTTAATAAAAGTAGAATTATAGTTGTGGTTCCAAGGCCTTTTCTATTACAGTATACTAAACATGGCTAAATGACTGAATAAACTTTACTAATTCATTTCTCTTGTGTTTTAGATTCTTTCAATGATCTGTATAACTCTTATGTAATCTTTCACCTCCTGTTGCTGTCAGCAGTACTACTGATAATAAGTATTTTCAATGTGGAGTTCTATGCAGGTAAGTTTTCAAATGTTAACCATCTCAGAAATATGTGAATTTTCCTTCCTCCCTTTCCTGCCCCTCCCCTCCTTTCCTTCTTTTCTTACAAAGAAAAGGCAGACTGGCTGTAGAAAATGCAATTAGAAATATCTGAATTTATTTTACTAAAAGCGGGCTCAATGCGTTTTGTATGTGGATATGTGTAACAGGCTGTGTTTTGTGTCAAATTTAAAAGTATGTATACAGAATCATATGCTTTGAATGTCTTTCTTTAAAATGTATTTGAGTGCCAGTATCTCTGTTTTTAAAACTATTTAGCCCTTTTCATAGTTGAAAAATTATGTTAAAGCTGTAATCAGCAAGTATATTATTAAAAGTATTTCTTTATAGGGTAGGAGATTGGACCAGGTGATTTCTAAGATCTCTTTCAAGTATAAAAATCAATGATTCTCTGATTTTCAAAAACTTCAAGTTATTATATGTTTTGTCTTGGGAGAATTACCTGCTAGATTCTAGAGCTTTTCCATTTTTCTGTTTCTCTCCTTTTTCTTCCTGCCTTTTCAAATCCCTTGAGTCTGTCCATATGGTATATTGAGTTTTTTTCCTGAAACTATTTTGACTATAGCATCATTCCTCATTTGTGCTCTCTAGCAGTTCCTTGTTAGACCTGGTATGAAATTTAAAATCCTAACTCTAGATGTTATAGTACATACCTTCTTCCTTTGCTATACTAATCCCTCACTAGTGGCTGGTGGGTCTCTTTCCATTCACGGCCCATACAAAGCTCCTTGTCTTAAAGCATGTGCTCTTTTACACTGTTTCCTGTTCCTGGGTCGTCTTCTGTATGTGATATGCCAGGCTAGGGCTCTCCAGCCAGTGATTCTTTTCTATTTATTTCTCCCCACCTCCACGATGCTTCGCACTTGCTGTGTCTGTTCATCTTCCTTGTTTCTTTAGGAGGCACTGGGAACTGAACCAGGGACCTCTGATATGGGAGGGAGGTGCCTAATTGCTTGAGCCACCTCCACTACCTGCTTTGTTGTGTCTCTCTTTATGTTTTTCCTCCCCGTGTCTCTTGTTGCGTCATTTTGTTGCATCAACTCGCCGCATCTGCCCATCATGCCAGCTTGCTGTCTTTAGGAGGCACTGAGAAACTCTGCTCTCTGCTTTGTTGTGCCTCTCATTATGTTTTCCTTCTTGTGTCTCTTGTTGCGTCATCTTGTGTCAGCTTGCCACGCCTGCCTGTCGCGCCAGCTCACTGTCTTCATTAGGAGGCACTGGGATTCGAACCAGGGACCTCCCATGTGGTAGGCAGGAGCTTCCAAGCCAGTCATTCTTAAGCCTGACTGGTTGCTTTGGCTTACTCCTTTATTCAAGCATTTTTTATGCATTTACTATGTGTCATGCATTGTGTGGGGTAATAGATACATGATATGATCCCAGCTTTCCCCAAAGGATCACAATTAATGGGGAGACAGAAAAGTAAACATCAAGTATATTCAATTTCAAGACATCGGATACTATGAGAGTATATGGAGAAACACCCAGCATGGGGAACTTCCTGGAGGAGGTGATGCTTAAGCCAAGTCTTCCAGGATGAGTTGTATTGAGTAGACAAAGAAGGAAAATGATGTTTTAGGGAGAAGATATAGCATGTAAAAAAGGCTTAGCAACATTAGAGGACTTGTTGAATTCCGAGTATTTTAAGCAGCACTGTCAGTAAGCCCTCATGGGCATTTTTGGTGGGAAGCAAGAGGTAATAAGAGACTCTTCCCCAAAGTATAAAGCACCCAAGCCCTCTTATTCACACTTATTTTTCCACCTCCCCTTAATCTCTTTACTCTGAGTATATTAAAAGAAGAAAGGCTGTATAGATAAAGAAACTCTGTGCCAGCTGTTTTCAAAGGTCAACATCCCGTACTTCTAACTCACTTTCACCTTCCCCAGCTAACTTCTTCCAGAAACCTTTGGATCACCAGAGAGGTATTAAAAATCCCCATACAAGTATTTATTTTATTATTCAGTATCATCACTATTTACCCAGTTTGTGGTTTATTTTTCACAGATGGACTATATGTTAATTTCAAATGCTGAAATAAAAATAACTTTTTTTAAACCCTTTTGGCATTTAGGAGAACTAGGATAGCACTATTTGAGCTATCAAGATATTTTAATTAAAAATAAATGAAAAATGTTAATCATGCTATCCTTGGGTGTCACCTCTCTAGTTTAGAGTCTTTGATTTTTCTTTTTTGTGTGTGTATCTCTTTATATTTGATCTTTTCTCAAATCATATTTTGTTTAAATTTTAACTTAGAATTTTTCTTTACTATATTTTCCCTTTAGAGTACTTGCACACGAATGAGAGGGAATAATTTAGGTCCTCTAACTTCATGTGCTGCAGCTTACAAAGCCATAGTAACATGTTTTGTTTGCAGTTGTTCCTTCCATTCCCTGCTCTAGACTGGCGCTGATAGGGAAGATCATTCACCCTCAGCAGGTCATGCATTCATTTATTCATGCTGCAATGGGAATGGTGGTGGCTTGGTGTGCTGCAGTTATGATCAAGGGCCGATACAGTTTTCTTGTGGTTCCCTGCACAGATACAGAAAGGTAATAATATTAAACATTTTTTTCTAAGTAACCTTAGTTTAGTTACTAAGACAAAGGTGACTTATATAGGTTGATAGTTTATGGCTATTCTTTGCTTTCCATTAAAAAAACGGTTATGTGCAAGGTGTAATGTGAGGTGCTATTAGAGATGAGGATGGTTCAAACATAGATCATAAGTCCCTTGAGAGTTGAGATCAGTAGGGAAATTAAGACATGGACACAGATGGATTTACTAGAAGGAGGAAAATGAGATGTGCCAGTAAAACCTATGAGAGTTCAGAAATCAGGGCAGATCCACAAATGACGTTTTGGAGGTGGTGGCATTTAGGTTAGAGTTTGGAGGAAGGGTAGTATGGAAAGAATGAAGAAAATTTTTTTTTAATAATTATAACTGCCTTCTATAGAGGGCTTTTATAATTTTGGAACTTGTGCAGTCCTTGTGCACATGGCATTGATATAAATGACAAGTTGATATTCTGGCTTTAAAAATCAGAAACGATTAATGGAATAATTTTAGGTTCCCTATTTTCCACTGTGTTTAAAAGTGTTATAAGAATACTAAATTCTTTATTTCCTCTTGGCCCCCAGCTACTGTTATATAAAGCAGTATTTTTTCTAATGTGATAAATTTTCTTTTATTGGAAGTCTCACCTCTCATGAATATAGATGGTAGGGCAGCTCCACAGCCTTCCCTCATTCAGAAAAAATTGATGACTACTGAATTATGATGTCTTGGGTCTATACATTCCAGATATTTAGTTGTTATAGAAATTCTCAAAAAATCTCAGAGGACTTTGATGTTCACCAAATAAGATCTTATGCTTACAATTAAAAGATTGAGATCAAGGTAAAGAGTAGTGGCTTATGGCGGTACCCACCAGCTGATCTTCTCGGGTTTAACTAAATATTCAGAATTTACAAGACAACTGTAGCTTACCCCCTGAGAGCATCAAGAGTTCCTCTTTATTTCCTCTAAAATAAAAGTAAAAAGAAAAAAAAAAGAGTTCCTTTTAGCAGGAGTCCTTACAGCATTTCATACAGGTGATAGGTCCCACAGCCTTCTTGCCCCCCTCCCCAATCCCCATGACTCAACTTAAGTTCAAGGAGAAGAAGAGATCCACATCAAACAGGTTGGCAAGCCTCCTTGTCTAACAGCTTTATGCCCCAGAGGGCCCTTTGTCTCTTGTAGGAATTTATAGGCAAAGCTTCCAGGGTCCCCATGAAGGAAAGCCTAGTTATAAGAGACAACACAGACAGAAGCCCAAAGTCTTGGCATCTCCATTAGTAATATCTAGTTTCCTTATTGTTCTTCTCAGTCCAGATGCAGTTTACCAACCAGGAGGTGTTTTTGTTTTTGTTTTTGTTTTTGTTTTAATTGGAAGCAGTGTTGCTTAGTATTATAGACAACCTTACCTTTATCTGGTTTCCAGGAGGACAGAACCAGATAGTTAACTAACGGTCATATTCTCATGCATCAGGGAGAAGGGTCTTATTAACCCTTTGCCCACACTCACCTAAAATACTCTGTTCTAATATAGGGCATTTCTTAAGTGATTAAGTCGAAGCTTTGCTTTTAATAAATAATGGGCTTAAAACAGTGATATATGTCCCTGATTCTTTGAATTAATAACCTAACCTTTTTCCTTCAGCTTAGGTACCCCTGCTGCACAAACCTGCTTAAATGAATATCACCTTTTTTTCCTACTGGCTGGAGCATTCATGGGCTATAGCTATAGCCTTCTGTATTTTGTTAACAACATGAACTATCTTCCATTTCCCATCATACAGGTAAGATACCATTTGAGCATTACCTTATAGCAAATTTGTCAGAGTTAAAATTGCCTTGGCCTCATCTGATTCATTCAGGTTTAAACAGCAAAACTTAGGACTGAAATCCTCAAATGCCTATTAGAGAGGAGAGATTTGTCTTCATGAGGCTTTAGTGTATGTTTGAGAGCTGTAGTTGCCCTTTCTGTTGCCACTCTCAAAATACTACTTTGTTCTACTCTTTCCCTCCCTGCTAGGTGGTGGCAGTTGCTGTGACCTAGCAGGGCTGGAGGAGGTTGATGATGACATTCATGCAAAGTACCTCTGTGCTGCTGCCAGCTTCTTTTTAAACTTAAGGACTTCATGAGCTTGGGGGTGTGCAAATAAATATAGAGTCTGTCAGCTAGTCTCTCAAATCTTTTTCAGAACAAGGCCAGGTGTGTATAAATAAAATAGTTTCAGTTTGTTTGACTGGGACAGTTTAAACTATTTTTCAGTTAGGTTTTTAAAAATCTAACCTGGTAGGAGCTGTCCCTGTAACTCAGGGCCACCACCTCTGGCAAGAAAGAAAGATTGTCCCAGATGTCACACTGC
>PVKH010002216.1:0-20657 GCA_004027955.1 Chaetophractus vellerosus
GGGCCTCCCATGTGGTATGCCGGCGCCCTATCCACTGGGCTATCGAGCCGGCCCCTGGAAGTCTTATTAATCCCTCTTCTGAAAGATCCTCGACTATGATGCAAATAAAAGACTCCCAGTTTCAGGGTTCTTGCCTAATTATTTTATGGAGTTGTATAGTAACACACTTACAATTTTGTTATTCAAAGTGTGGTCTGTGGAACAACAGCATCGCATCACCTGGGAGCTTGTTAGAAATGCAGAATCCTGGGCCCCACAGCAGGACAGAATGTACATTTTAACAAGGTCCCCAGGTAATTCATAAGCACATTAAACTTTCAGAAGCACTGAACTGACTTTGAAAATAAAAGCACATAAACTGAAAGCATGAACTGTCTGAGGTATTCTATGCAGACCCAACTGATAACTAAGCAGATGATGACTACCTATCTCACTAGGTACAGGAGAAGTGGCAGGATGATTCCTACTTACATCTCCTCCCAAGTTCAAAACCAGAAGGGCAAGGAGTCACTCAAATTTCAGGAACTATAAGGAAAATGTTAGTTCTGAATTCTTTGCATGTTAAAGAAGCTTCAGATTCACAGAGAAATTAAGTAGTTTAGACAGAATTACGATGGCTAATAGTTTCTAACTTTATAAAAGCATAATTACTCCTTCCTTACTCTAAATGAGCCTCAATACCTGGAAAAACATCTGTAGTAAGTTAGCCTTGAAGTCTAGATTCAGAATATAAGTGATTTCAGCAGGGAGGACTTTGTGAAATCTGAATTCATATGTGACAATAATATCACAAACTGTTCTCTATGAGGACCTCACAGAACCACTGTTTGGAAAACCCCATTCATTTTGCAGTCACTATATAGAATAAAGCAGCTTTTGTATATATATAGCAAAGGAAATGAATTCTAGAGAAATGGACATTCCTTTTGCAACAAAATCGTTATTTCAGGCTTTCTATTTCAAGGATTAACAAGCTTTCTGACTCCAGTGATAACTGGAAGGCTATGAGGATATGGGAATGATAGGTATTATGACAAGCAGGCAACCCTAAAATCAAATGAAAGAAACTGGAATATACTTACCCCAATACTCTGGGCTTACCATGATGCTGGGATTTCTTTAAGCCTCAGCATATGATGTTTTTCTTTTTTAAAAAGGACAATTCAGACAATTAATCTATATTTGAGGAACATGTAATAATGGTATGGAAATACTTTGTTTCTACATTCAGCAAAAGAGTCCATTTAAAATAAGGTGGTTTTTTTTGTGCAATGAATAAACAAAAAGAACCATCAGGATGAACCCTAATTAGTTTGAATCTATCATAATTATTCCATTCTTCAGCTGGGAACTGGTTTGGGAGTAGGTATATGAACCAGTTCTGGCCAATGGGGCATGAGGGCATTTTGGGGGAGGGGGCTAGGGAGTGGGGAGCTTCAGGGAAAGATTCTAAAAGGTTCCTTGGCTCTTAAAAAATAAAGGAAGAGAGTCTATGTTGGACACTACCTCTGGATGTTACTTAACCTCTGAAACTCTATCAGCCATCTTGTGATCATGACAGTGATGTTGGGAAAGATGGGAAAAACCTTTTCTTTGATATCACAGGAGCCTTGGGGACCAACTACCTTGGATCTTACTATGATATGTTGCAATTATCTTTGTTATTTGTAACTGAAAGCATCCTGATACTGACAATGACCACATTTTGGAATTATTTTCATTTAAATAGTAAGTGACTGCAGCTCCCCGTGACTGGTCTAACTCCAATTTGTTCTTTAAGACACCATCTCCTGCAGAAAGCTTTTCCGGAGTTGTTGACATGTAGTTGGGACCCCTTATATGGGCAGGCACTACCACTGCATCCCACTTTATTTTCTTTATCTTCTCCCACAATAGTAAAAACTTCTTGAAGCCAGGTAATATGTCTTTGTTCCCTGCCATATCCAAAGAAACCTCCTAGCACAATACCTGGTACATAGTGGGTACTCAGGTATTTTCTGAATGAATTGACAAGGTAGAAAGAGTGTTAGCTAATAACTAGCTGAGTGACTCCAGGCAGATTCTTTAAATTTCTTGTAGCTTTACTTTTCATCTGCTAACTGGTTTAGATCAGTATTTTTTTTTTTTAAAGATTTATTTTTTATTTATTACATATCCCCCCACCCCCCTTCTGGTTGTTCTTGCTGTGTTCATTCTTGCGTTCTTTTGTGTCTGCTGTCCCCCACCCAGTGCAGCGACCCGCTGAGTCAGCTCACTGCACTGCCCTGCCCGTGGCAGCTTTTGCCCCGCCCTGCCCGCGGCTTGCCTTCTCAAGGTGGTCTGCCCGCTAGAAGAGGCCCCGGGAACCGAACCTGGGGCCTCCTATGTGGTAAACCGGCGCCCTACCAACTGGGCTACAGCCGGCCCCTAGATCAGTAGTTTTCAATCTACTCTAGGTTCCCTAAAAGGTGCTCCCAAGATGCTAGGATAAGAATGGGTAGGAGAACAAGAGAGGAAAGTAGAGGAAGAATGAGGTTTTAGACCCTTAACTCTTGTATTTCACCCAGAGCTGCTTCATTTTTATATGTTGGGCTTCTGCTTAAGATTTCATCTGAAGAAGGGATGTTGTATTTAATAACTCTAAAGCTACTAATTAAAAAATCCTTCTCAGAAGGAAAATTCTTTCACTTTTTGGGCATTTGCCAGAAATTGAATAAGTAAAAGTATTGAAACATTTATGTACTTCATTCAGATTTCTGCTTAAATGCCACTTTTTACCATCTTAAAAAATAAACATTACTCTCCTTTTCCCTCTTTTGTTTTTTTGTCACTCTCTATTCCCTTATCTTGACTTATTTTTCTTCCCAGCACTTATAATATGTAGTTGATTGTTTGTCTTCTACGCAGTGGGATGTAAGTTTTATTATAGTAGTGCAAGGAACTTTTTAAGTATTTTGTTCACTGCGTTATCTCCAGCACTACCTATAATAGTGCCTGGCACAAGCAGACGACCAATAAATGTTTGGTAGATCAATGAACAGGAATCAATTAAGATGAAATTTAGTTTAAAAAATAAAAAGATTAGGTAACTGAACAGTTAGAAGCACATATGATTCTTTCTGCCAGAGTTGACTGAACCATTGGAGGTATGCATGTTTATTAACTAGATTGGTGAAGAGAAAAATCATACCAACAGACCCTGGAGGAAGCATACCCAATCCCATTTGGGCTAAGAATTCATAGGATAGTGGAGTTATTTTCCTTTTCACATTAAATTTGTGGCTTGAACTATTCTATAATTCAAGTCTGAACCATCGAGCTACTAAACACCTCAACATTCATTGTGAATGTATCAAAATGAGCACTTTAAGATGCAACTTGAACCTCTGGCTTCTTATTCCTTCAGGGCTACTGACTAGGTTTATGCTTTGTGTTCGCGCTAAGTGTGGCCCAGGGAGGTACATTTTTGATACTTTAGAGCAGAGTTTCTTGAAATATAGTTTGGGGACCATTGGTTAATCTGTTGGCCATGGGGCCTTGGGATAAATTTCCTCTTCATCTACTTTTGTGCAAAGAAAACACCAGGACTAGTACAGTCTATAACCAAAATGTAAGTATACAGAGAAAGCTACAAATCTTGATTTAACTATTACAGATATAATTTTCTAAGAACGTACATGGTATCAGAGGTGGGGCTTCCATGCTTTCAGGTTCAGATTCTTTATGGAGATGAAGACTGTCAAAAGACTACCCTGAGGATGCTTAGAATAAAAGTGTGTGCATGCAGGGGGAAGAGAGAGAAGGAGGAGAGAGAGGGAGAGAAAGAAGGAGAGAAAGGGAGAGAGAGAGAATGTATCACAGCACAAGTACCATAGTGATAGCATGCCTAAGAAATACAGTACCATAAGGATGATGAAACTTCAACAGAGTGTTTCTTGAGATTGGCCTAAATTTATGAAGGGCCTGTAAATGATAAAAACTTAACTGAAATAGGAATAAATTTAATAAAAGTAGTGTAAGGTTCATACACATAAAAATACAAAGCATTATTGAAAGAAAGTAAAGAAGTCCTAAGTAAATGGAAAGACATCCCATGTTCATGGACTGGAAGACTTAATACTGATAAGATGGCAATTCTCCCCAAACTGATGTACAGATTCAACACAATCCCTATTAAAATTCCAGTTGTCTTTTGGTTTTGGTGCAGAAATTGACAAGCATATCCTAAAATTCATATGAAAATGGAAGGTCCCAAAATAGCCAAAACAATCTTGCAAAACAAGAAAGTTGGAGAACTCACTCTTTCCTATTTCAAACTGACTACAAAGCTACAGTAATCAAGATACTGTGGCACTGGTATAAGGAGAGACATATAGACATCTATGGTCAATTGATTTTAGGTACCAGGGATTGAATCCAAGACCTTGTACTTGGGAAGCAGGCACTCAACCACTGAGCTACATCTTCTACCTAATGAGAGTTGGTTTTATCATTTGTTTGTTTTTATTCTTAGGAGGTACCAGGGATCAAACCCAGGATGTCGTACATGGGAAGCAGGAGCTCAAGCACTTGAGCTACATCTGTTCCCTGGTCAATTGATTTTTGACAAGGGTATTAAGACAATTCAATGGGAAAAGAAGAGTCAACAAATGGTGCTGAGACAACTGAATATTCACACACAGAAATGAACTCAAAATGGATCAAAGGCCTAAATGTATGAATTAAAACTTTCTAAAACCATAAAACTCTTAGAAGAAAACACAGGAATAAATCTTTGAAAATCTTAGATTAGGCAAGGGTTTCTTAGATATGACATCTAAAGCACATGCAACCAAAGAAAAAAATATACAAATTGGATTTTATCTAAATTAGAAATTTTGTGTATCAAAGGACACTATGAAGAAAATGAAAAGATAACCACAAAATGGGAGAAAATATTTGGAAATTATTTATTTCATAAGGGTCTAGTATCCAGAGTATATAAAGAACTCTTACAACTCAAGTGAAAAGACAAATATTCCAATTTAAAAGTAGTCAAAGTATGTGAAAAGATATTTCTCCAAGAAAGATATACAAATGGCAACAAACACTTGAAAAGATAATTAACACCATTAATCACTGGAGAAATGCAAATCAAAACAAAGAGATACCACTTCACACAATTAGGATAGCTGTAATAATAATAATAATAATAATAATAATAATAATAATAATAAAGACAATAATAATGTGTTTACCAGTAGAGATATAGTGATATTGGAACCCTCATATATTGCTCGTGGGAATGTAAAATGGTGCAGATACTTTGGAAAAGTTTGGCAATTCCTCATAAAGTTAAATACAGAGATATTATATGACACAGCAATTCCATTCCTGGGTATATATCCAAAAGAATAAAAAACATATGCACAAAAACTTATACACAAATGTTTATAGCATTATTCATAATAGCCAAAAAGTGGAAACAACCCAATGTCCATCAACTGATGGAGGGATAAACCAAAATGCTATAAAATGAAACACTGGCCATAAAAAGAAATGAAGTACAGATATAGGCTACAACATGGGTGAAACCTTAAAAACATTATGCTAAGTAAGATGAGCCGTATATAAAAGGTCACCTATTGTTTGATTCCATTTATATCAAATGTCCTCAAGAAAGAGAAAGTAGATTAGTGGTTTCCAGGGGCAGGGACAATTGGGGAGTGACACTAATAGGTATAGGGGTTCTTTTTGGGGTGATGAAAAAGTTATGGAATTAGAAGGTGGCCACAACTTTGTGAATATACTAACAACCTATGCAGTGTACACTTTAAAAATTTTCCCTACATTATGACCATATAATGCCTGACCTTCTTCCAGAGATAGTACTGGCCAATAGTAAAAGCAGAGATTTTGAAGTAAGGTGAAAATCAAATTCCAGCTCAACTGCTTACAAGTTATAAGATCCTGGGAAGGCCACTTAAGCTCCCTGGGCTCCAGTAGTTTTATCACCTATAATAAAAATAATAATACCGACACTCACAAGTTGATGTGTTAGTATTAAAGTGCATATAACATAGGGGGCCTTTAAATGTTAGTCTCCAGTCTTAGCTTTTCCTATTAGTAAGTGGATAATTCCTGTCAGATTGCCTGTGAGTAAAGAATGGGAGCTCTTTTTAAAAGTTAGGTCTCAATTTCTGTGAAGAAGTCTTGCCTAACTGTATTTATAGATTGGGAGGTAACTGGAAGGAAAAGAATCCAAGCACAATGACTGTAAAAATGTAAACCAAGCAACTATATGTACTAAGAATTATGTAGATCTTGGAGATGCAACCTTGAAAAAGGAGTGCAAGGGAAAGTAAGATGCCACAGGCATCGTGAAGAGGAGGGGTACAAGAGGTTAAAGAGGATTTTGGCCCTCAAGGACCAGGATTTTTGGGAAAAGAAACTAACAGTCCTTTCAGTTATATTTTTAAAACTTTTTTTTCTAAGTTAATTTAATTATAATAAGAAAAGGAGAAAAGGAAGGAGGCTTTCATGATAGAGCTGGAATTTTGTGGGGCCAATAAGTACTCCTCAAGGGAAAGTTAAATATGGAAGCGTGTGCCAGAACCCACGTGTACAGACACATCCTTTCCCAAATGGATCCTTTCTTTTTAATTCAACCTCTGGAGGGTGCTTCTATTTTCTAACAAAAGAGTCCATTCACTCATGATCCTATTTATCCAAATCTTCTTGCTATTTAGTTAACAAGGGGGGTACGTGTGAATTTCCTAAAGGAATAGACACAAAAGGACACAATGCCAAGTAAAAAAGGGCAAAGTCATTGTTTTTGTATCTTTGGATGATAATAAGAGAAGGGATTTGAGCACAGGGCGCAGGGGAGAGAAAAGAAGTACTAAAAAAGAGATGAGAAAGTGTCCATAGTTGCAAATAGGTACTTGTAACTATTCTTATGAACATATATTTTCAGAGGCGCTAATAGAACCATGTTAGATAAGAAATGAAGTGACCTGAAAAAAGCACTCATCCTATATCTTTTCCCCTATCAGTAGTGCACAATCTGTGGCAAACTTTCAGTTGCTTCTGAAAGAAGACATTCTATTATTGGAATGTTCATTTTAACATAATTTGGGGGGTATGTTCATAGAAGGTGCCAAATGGCTTAATGGAATTTTTTGACACCTTTTAGAAAAGGAGTAACTGGGAAACGTGGTGGAGTAGAACAATATCTACAAAATTTGTAGTTGGTTTCATAGCTTGTAGTTTGTCCTATCAATCAATAATAAGCCAGTCATTATTTTACTGAAATGCTGTATGCGAAATGAATTTTGTAAATAAAATACAAAAGTTCCTCTACTTTAATGAAAGGAATCCTATAACTAAAGGACTCCTATAGACAATCCCTTTGCAAAGGGAGCTGATATAGCAAGAATATAGTCATAGAACAGTAGGGGGCTAAACAGAAGAGGAATCCTGGCTATGCCACAAATCTTGTTTCCGTAATAATAAATGGAGATCACATAGGGCTGTTGTGAAGATTAAATGAGAAAGTCCGTGTAATATGCTTACCATGGTATCTGACACAAGGTATATGCTTAGTATATATTAATTATTACTATTTATAAATTGAAGAATGGCTTTGTATTTTATGAACACCTCAATGTTCAGACCATGAGTGTGTTTTTTTAATTAAAATTTTAATTGTGGTAACATATATACAACATATTATTTCCATTTTAGCCACTTTCAAGTGTACAATTCAGTAAGATTAATTACATTCACAATGTTGTGCTTCGCTAGCCACCATCCATTATCAAAACTTTCACATCACCCAAACAGAAACTCTGTACCCACTAAGCATTACAGACCTAAATTCTTAATCTGAATTAAGAATTACTCCAATTTAGCTGAGAAGGCAGGTCCATGCACTAACCACTTCAAAATTTATTTAAAGACATTTGTTTTCTTACTTTATTTCCCCCCTTACATTGTCTTGTCTGCTGTACAGAAAAATGAGTAAGCTCTGCAACTCATTAAAATCAGTGCTGAGTGGTATTCCTCCAGCATCTAAGAAGGGGTAAAAAACGATTTAGGTGCAAATATTAAAAACAAAACAAAACAGATTTGAGGTAAAGCAGTAGGAAGCATACTTGACTTTGTGATATTCAAAACCAATATTACTCAAAGTAGCCGGTATAGGAACCATTTGCTGATACTTGGCTCTGGGTATGAAGAGTGGCTTCTCACCCTGTTTTCTGGCCATATTTGGAGAGAAAAAAACAGATGAAACATTGATACACTTGCTCCCACATCCAGTGCAAAGGTTTCTCTCCACCATCCTAATATACTGCATGTTATATTTATCTACTGTTTTCAAATAAATTAATTCATTTGAAAAGAAATTGCCAGAAATAATTTTATTAATGATATATTACAATTAAATGAATATTGAGAGGTTTCTCTTACTTTACTGTAACTTCAGATTTATGCTCTTAGCATACATCAAAATAATTATAAATGAGAAAGCAAGAACTACACAATTAACTTAAGGCCATTTCTAATTGTGTTCCTAGTAGAGCTGCAGAACAAGTGTCCATGTTCTTTCTAATAATTATTCAAACAGTCATTAAATGTACTTTATCTTTTCATTGTAATCAGATAAAAATGAAAATAATGTATGGGGAAGCGGATGTGGCTCAAGCAGTTGGGTGCCCACCTACCACATGGGAGGTCCAGATTTGGTTCCCTGTGCCTCCTAAAGAAGATGAGCAAGACAGAGAGCTGATGTGACAGGCTGGCATGGCGAGTTGATGCAACAAAAAGACAGAACGAGGAAACAAAACGAGACCCAACAAGCAAGGAGCAGAGGTGACTCAAGCAACTGAGCATCTCCTTCGCACATAGGAGGTCACAGGTTCGGTTCCCGGGGCCTCCTAAAAAGAAGATGAGCAGACACAGAGAACACACAACAAACAGAAGAGACACAGAGAGGAGATAGTGAGCACAAATGGGGGGTGGGAGGGGGTAGATAAAGAAAATAAATCTTAAAAAAATATATATACCACTTTTTGCCTATCAATAAAGATTAAAACGACACCATCACCCAGTTTTGGCTGGGGTTAAGGAATAGGTATGTTCTTGAATGGCTACAGGAATTTTCATTACATTTTATTCATTCGGGGGGGGGGGAGGAAAGGTCAAATAACCTAAAATGCACAGATTTTATCTCCATGTAACCACCCCCCCCCAAGAAAAAACAGTATAGAATATTTCCATTTCTCCAGAAAATTCCCTTTTGTTCCTTTCCAGTCAATCTCCACCTCCTGTCCATGCCGCTGTGTGTATTTTATTGGTGAGATGTACGTATTCCATAATATAAATATACCACAATTTATTTATCCACTCTTCAATTAAAGGACATTTGAACTGTTTCCAGTTTTGGGCTATTATGAATAATGCAACCACAAATAATTTCATGTAACAAAAATATTTATTTAACATTAGACCATAAGCATTCATTTCTTTTGGGATAGTACTGAAAGTTGGAATTACTGGATCACAGGGTAGAGGTATACTGAACTTAATAGAAACTGCCAGTTTTCCAAAGTTGTACCACCATTTTACATTCCTACCAGCAATGCATGACAGTTCTGCTTGTTCCACATCCTTGCCCACATATGGTGTTTAGCTATTTTGACTTTAGCCATTCCAGTAAGTATGAACTGATACCTCATTGTGGTTTTAATTTGCCTTTCTCTGATGACTAAAGATGTTGAGCATCTTTTTATGTTTATTCATAGATCTTCATTTGTGGAGTGTATGTTCAAGTGAAGCGTATGCCCATTTTTCAAACTGGGTTACCTTTATTTTGTTCATTTATAAGAGTTTTAAAAATATATTCTGGATCCAAATCCTTTGTTGGGTATGTGTTATAAAAATATTTTCCCAGTCTGTGGCTGGTCTATCCATTTTCTAAAGGTGTTTTTTGTTGAGCAGAAGTTTTTAATTTTGATGAAGTCTTTTTTTTTAAAAGATTTATTTATTTATGTACTTTTATCAATTTTTTTTACCTCCCCTCTGTTTTGTTTTTGTTTTTTTTTTTTAAATGTTTTTCTGTCCCTTCGCTGGGCAATTCTCTGTGTCTGTTTCCTGCCCTCTCTTCTCATCCTTCTCCTCCTGTCTTCACTGGGATTCGATCCTGGGAACCTCCAATGTGGGAGAGAGGCGTCTTACTGCCTGCGCCACCTTAGTTCCTGGTTTTTCGGCGTGCCTCGTCTTGGCTCTCCCTTGTGTCACTCTCCTGTTACGTCATCATCTTGCTCAGTGGGTCCTGATGATGCACCCGCTTGTGGGGCCTGATGGCACACCTACGTATGGGGCCTGGGGGGCTCACCCGCTCACGGGGCCTGGTGGCTTGTGCAACTTCTATACTTTTCCCGGAAGTCCTGGGGATTGAACCCAGGTACCTCCATATGGAGATGGATGCCCAACCATTTGAGCCACATCTGTCCCCCTGAAGTCTTTTTTTAATGGTTAGTGCTTTTTGAATCCTATCCAAGAGATCTTTGACTTCTCAAAGTTGTGAAGATACTCTTCTATGTTTCAATGATGGATTGTGAACAGAAAAAAATGGCAAAGTGAAAATGTTTAAAGCAAATCAGGATGCCCTACAGATGCAAAAAAATCAGGGACAAAGATGGTAAGTTAGGAGACTTACCAAACCCCAAATTGAACTGGTGAGGTTTAGTCTTGGTTGATAAGCAATGGAATTGAAGAGGAAAGGATGAATAAAAGCCAGATTTAGAAGAAAAAAGATGGACTTGATTATGGTGTATGAAATAAGATGTTAAAATGATTTGAAGAACTAAAGACCTAAATGATTCAGAGAATGCTGGCATCACTAAGAAAGATAGGTAAGTTGAAAAGTAGATTCCACTGTGGGTGTGGGTGATATTATAGGAAGAAATAAGAAGTTTAGGTTTTTACATACTAGGTTTAAGATGATAATGGAATAACCAAATGGAGATTTATCGTGACACTCGAATAATGAAATTTGAAAAGGGCTATGAGGAGAAATTAAGGCTGCAGATTTGTGAATCAACAAATCAATAGTACTTCTCAAAGTAATACCCACATATCAGCAGTGTTAGCATCACCTGGGAACTTGCTGGAAATGACTTACTGAATCAGAAACTTTGGAGGTGGGGTCCAGCAATCTAAGCTTTAATACCCCCCCACCCCAATAATTCTAATGCACACTAAAGTTTGAGAATCACTAGCATATAGGTTAGAGTTGAAGGCATAAACTCAGATGTCAAGTGAAGAAAGTTAACAGTCACTCAATTACTAACACCTAGAGAAGGGCCATGGCAGACAGTGAGAAGGAAAACCAGTAAAGAGAAGAGATTAGAAATGAAAGGCTACTGCTACTGTACCTAAATCACCCAACAGCCAAGGGGAAGAGGATGTCATTATGTTCTAAGCTCAGTTTATTCTAAGAGAGACAGAGAATGACATATATTATGGAAGTCCTTTTTCTCCATTTTAGTACCTCCTCTCTGCCAAAAAAATATGGGGATCAATTTTTTTTTTTTTTTTGAAAATTCTATTCATGATATATTTTCCATACTGGCTTTCCCTTAAATAAAGCAGGTATGCAAACAAAGAACAACAACTAAAAATACTGCTATATATAATCACATTTCTTTAAAATGGAAAAGGAGAAATTTAATTGACTACCATTTACATATGTAATTTCATTTAATATTTAAAATAATCCATTGAGATAGATGTTACTTGTCTATAGTGGTGGATGGATTCAAGCCCACTTGAATCTCAAGTCTCTAATCTTTCCACTATACTAAGTTGTCTGTCTATTTTTAAAAATTCAAGCTGTAGATTTAGCGATATTTTTCAAATGGTTATTTCTTCTTCATATGTACACGAAAGATTGCTGAATTTTCTTGGCTGCTCAAATGACAATGAGAATATATAACTCTTTCAAGCAGGAAGAAGTGAAATGAAATGCAACTTGAGAGGAAGTAGGACCAAGATAAGTTTTTTCCTTTTAAAGATGGGAGAAATAACAGCATGCTTCCATGCTAATGGGAAAGATTCATTAAGGAAGGAAAACTGATAAAGCAGGAGAAAAGGAAGAACTGTTGGAGCACACCCTTCAGTAAATCAATGGGGATATAATCCCATACACAACTAGAAGTCTGTCTTTAGCTACCAACATAGATCATGGGTTGAAAAATTATGGCTGCACCCATATTTGTATGACCCCAAAGCTAAGAAAGATTCTACACTTCTAAATGATCTTTTTAAAAAAATCAAAAGAAGAAGAATATTTTGTGGCATGTGAAAATTATTTAAAATTCAAATTTCATTGTCCATAAATGAAGTTTTATTGGAATCCTGACAGACTCATTTGTTTACGAACTGTCTATGTTTGCTTTCTCACTTCAACTGCAGAGATGAGTAGCTGTAAAAGAGACTGTGTGGTCCTCAAAGCCAAAAATATTTACTAGTTGATCCTTTAGAGAAAAAGTTTGTTGACACTGGCATAGACAGTTCATTGGTTTGTGCTCTAAATCCTAGATAGATGCATCTAGCCAGAACAGACTGACTTCAAATGATCAAGGTATTTCTATTAATGAAGACTAAAAAAATCAGTGCTGAAACTGATTTCATCCACCCAGCTATTCAACCAATCAACATTTACCAAGTCCAGTGCCAAGCACTGGAGATATAAAATGGACAGGGCAGGAATGACCTTTGTTCTCATGGAATTTAAATTCTTATGAGAAAGAAAGACAAGAAACAAATAAGATTATATAGCTTGTGGAAAGTGCACTGCAGGAAATAAACACAATTCTGTGATAGAGAATAAAAGGGAGTGTAGGGGACTACTTTAGACAGGATAGTAAGGGAAGACGTTTCTGAGGCCACAAAGAACCAACCATGGTGGAGGAAGGGGTATGGGTGAACAGGGGAACAATTAAATGTTCTTCAATTTCTACACTCTCAGAAACAGGTGAGGATGGAGAAATTTACACATTGTGAGTAGCACATACATGGAACACTTTTCCTCATGAATTTTCCAAAGTTTTTTTTTAAACTACAATGTACATACACTGTAATTATATAATGGGTCCTCATGATTCAGGAACAAAATAGGAATAATAAAAAACAACAACAACAACAAACCCACCGTATAATTACTTAATTACCTGAGAGATAGGAATGGTTCCAGAAAGCCATTTCTGCTTATCATGTATATACAGTAACAGTTTTTGTTTTTTTTTCCTTAATGGGGGAAATATAGTCGACACAATGTAAGTTTGATAGGATACTGGCAAAAGCAAACATGCCAAAGAAAGTGTAAATGGTAGGCATTTCTTAATTACTTAAAATAAAATTAAGCTTTTCCTACTTTTAAATTCTATGAACACATCACAACAATTAAATATAAAAAATGATCATAAAAGGATAACCAGTACTAGAAACTATAGACTGTTCTTTGGTTGTAACTCAGCTCACACACAGCTAATGCAGTTGAAGCTTGACAAATAAGCTATGAACTTTGGGAAAGAGTTGGTGTCATTTGGTTCTTAGCTTTAAGTTTCTGTCTTGGCATTGCCAACTTGACTATTTAAAATGCAATCTGTCCAGGAGCAGGTGTAGCTCAGTGGTTGAGTGCCTGCTTCCCACGTCCGAGGTCCTGGGTTCAATCCCTGGTACCTCCTAAAAATAAAAAAATATAATAAAAATAAAATAAATCTTGCTCTAAAAAATAATAAAATAAAATACAACACGTCGATTTTGTGGGTTGGCTATGCAGTTTGTTCTGTGTCTTAAAATAATTAATTATTTCATTATCATGTTTCTAGAATATAAATAACTTTCTACTTTAAATTTAAGCAGGTTGAAGCAATATAAAATAAAATGGTCAATAATCTTAGATATTTATGAAAGAATTAGTAATTTCAGTTTATTTCTTCTTATGAAAATGATAAAACATACAATTTCCAATCATTTGAAAAGCCAGACACAGGTCTATGGAAAGGTAAGGTACAGTACAATATAATGATTCATAGTGTCTCTAATAGGAAGATTCAGCAGTTCTCAATCGAGACCTTTATTCCTTCTCTGAATAAATGATGCCTGAAAATTTTATTCTTGTTCTAATGGAATTTCAATGGCCTTCACTGCAAATCTACTGGAAATTTTTGCATATTAAGTGGAAAAAATTAAATGATGTTAACCACATTTTAATGTGATTAAGGCTGACAGGGTCATTATTTCTGCTAATCACTCAGTTTAAAAAGCTCAAACAAAACTTTATAACAGACAAGGTTTTTAATTTTCTGTATATCTTATTGAAATTAAAAAAAAAAACTATAGAAGAAGAAAAAGAAGGGAAAAATCCATAATACAGTTCTTGACAAAAACCAATGAGTAGTTCTTACAATTTGCAGATGTGTTTCATTATATTTAATCTGTTGATGTAAAAACAAAAAATGCAAAACAATCTCATACTGCACATATTCCTCTGGTTTCTTTCCTTTTAAATATGAACAGGGTAAGAGAATGTACTTTGTAGAATTCTGAGTTCTGTGTTTCCTATTTGCAGCTAAATGGAAAAAATATAACTTTTTCTTTAGATCTTACTGCAAACTAAAAACAGAATTAATGCATACTACTGCCTCAAACAATTCTTCACTGTTATGTTTTTTAGATTAATCTATGCCATGCAACTATGAATGTTTCAAATATTTCGCCAGGGTAAACTAAAAACTTCACTGATAAAACATAAAAAGTCACACTGATTGCTGTCAGAAAAATAATAGGGATTTCAATGATTAGTAGTATTTATAGATAATATGTCTTTGTAACCAATATTGTTTTTTTTTTATATGAAATTTACTTTGTTCCTTGGTCATTCTGTTCTAGAAGCTTGATATTAAATTAATTATTTAAGAGTGCAGGTATATTTGATGTAGTTTTAGTGCCCTATTTGTAAAGAACTGTTTGTAAAAGTATGACATTACAATATTCTTGAAGCAAAAATAAGTAGCAACCCAGCCAAAAAGACTCAGCCAGTATCTTCTCTCATTTTCTGTGCATTTCCATATTTTCCATAAAGAAAGGCAACAAAGCTGCATAACACACTCAACTATTTAAGAATGATTCAAACAAATATCTCACAATCTCTTTTGTTGGCTGTCAACTGCTTAACCAATACTGGCTGTTGAAAATTATCTTTATCTTCTAGCTACCAAAATGATAATTTCTAAAAACAATTTGAGGACTGTAATACATTTTGACGTATGAAGATAATATGCTGATTCCTAATCTAGTACTTACAATTTTACAGAAACCAAATTAATTACGCTTTTAGAAAAATATGATGAGCAAATGATTGTTTAAAAGAAATACACCTGAAGTTCAGGCAGTCTAATTCATACTAATTCACCTCACTCTAGTAAACTTAAACCAAATTCAATGACTAAAACCAAAAATTTCATGTATTAAAAAAGATGAAACAAACATTCTTTGCATTGTAGTTTTCGAAAGCTGTAAGAAACTATGATCATTGCAAACTAACAATTACAAAATTTAAACTACAGGTGTAGCACCTTTACCAAAAACCAATAATCCTTTTCATGGTAAATTACTCAATTGCATGCAAACAGCTAAATTAGTTTACCTCACTGGTTACAATCTAAACAGCTAACAAAAGCCGAGCATCTGGCCAAAAACAAGTCCTTTGAAATGCAATTTAGTACTAAAAAGTTAAGAAATTGCTGATCCACTTTCATATTAAAAATTACAATCAAACTATTTTTTTTAGCAACAAGGCAGCCATTCATGAAGAGAGTCTATAGACAATTATATAAATATCAAGAAAAGAAGTGTAATATTAACACTGCATTGTAGCCACAATCTTTGATGTCCTTAGTAAGAATTAATATTGTTGGACATTTTTTATTTTAGTGTGATGCTATGCACTAGTGCACCAACTAATAACCCTCCAGAATTTCTGTGCTCATCTAAAAAGAGTCCCTGCTGAATGTTCTAATGCATCTTATTGTGAATCTTCAGCAAATAAAACTTCATGTATGGGCTCATGATGTGCTTTGCTGCCGGAAAGTCACAGACTCTGTGGGAAGCTCTTTATCCTCCCAGCAGTTAGTTCTCTGAGAACATCAGTGCAGCTACTGTAGTTACCTGTAGATTACTTGTATTTTCTCACATCTGTGTCCAGCAATCTAAACCATGATGATAAAGGGTCATTAGGTTTTGAGTGAGGAAGGGGATGGACTAGACAATTTGCTCTGATAAGCTCCTTGTTGGAAGCTCCAGTTTAGAATGTGAAATGTCGGATATGTACAAACTTACAGTAAAAAGGAAAAGGAATTTCACTTTTCTGCACTAATAATTAAAAATGATACAGTTTAATGTCTCACTAAAGTCTACTGACTCACATTTTATTTGGGGGATTTATAATTAAAAGTATTTAAGAAAAATAATTTTCTGTTTGTGAAATAGACATCCACGCTCTATTAGCCACAAAGAATTCAGGTACAATTACTAAGATAACTGCTGTTTGGAGCACAGCAAAGCAATTTCCCACAGTGGGACTTACAGTTCAATTTACCAGTTGCACAAATATTTTGTGCTCTGTAGTGGCCTAGAGAGTTAAAAGCTATAAGTAACATTTGAGCAGTGTTATACTTGGAGAAAAGTTTCTTCAATCCAAATAGATGGTTTAGATTTCAAAGTAAAGATAGCATCCTAAAAACATCCCCCCAATTAATATTATCATATAATTTAAAATATGTCACAGAAAACCTGACTGACCTCTTATCCTCCCAAAACAGGGGCTCATAATTTAGAACTAAACACTATAGTTTATTTTTATATTTGTGTTGGATCCTAAATCATTCTGATACTTAATCACATTTTCCCAGTAATCAGCTGATAGAACATGCTATATTCTTGATTAGATTATAGAATGGGAATACTAATTACTTAATTTCAAATGGCTTAGTATAATTGTGCCAGGTTACAGAAATGTAAAAAAGAAAAGGGGGCTATTTTTTGGCATTGTTCAGATATTGTGGCACACCATACAGATAAAATGAAAAGGAGAAATGTTTTAGTTAAAGACAGAAAAGCTTAAAAACTACTTTCTAAATCTGCATTCATAATTTACCTCTTTATTTAAGGATGCTTATTCTAGTGCAATATTGTGTCTTTTCAAAATATTCACCTACTCTCCTCCAAAAGGAAATTTTAAGGGAAAATAGTGACTAAAACAAATAACATATTGCTCTGTCTCAAATAACTATATGAAATTAATAAATTTATATGCATAAAAGCATACAGTATTTAAAAATGAAACATCAAGTTTAAAAATGGTATTCATTTGGAATGTTTGAAGGCTTTCCAATGTTACTGGAGAAGAAAAACAAAAATACTAATTTTCAAAACTGTTAGTGCTAAATACAAGCAAGCAATGTTTTCCAACAGATTAAAGATAAAGTAAGCATTTAAAAACTACTGGTTTTCCCTTCAAATACATGAATTGCCTAAAATCCTTTTATGAAAGTCCGTAAGATGGAAGCTGTATCACTGCTACCAATGTAGAGACATTTCTTAAAATAAAAATTACCGTAAAATATTTCATTTTGGTAACTTACATTAACATCCTAAGGCAATATGAGAAGACAAATCCATAATAATTATTCATACACCAAGTCACTGTAAACCTAAATCATTTCTGAAGACCTGAATGTGTCAAGAACTTTGACAATTATGACTGGAGCCAGGAAACTGTAGCAGTACAGAATTTCTTATGAATTTCTCCAGTTACTTTTTATAAATGCTGTCTTGGATGACAGCCTAATGTGTACCACATGCAATATTTATTCTTCTTCAGTGTCAGACTGTCTAGCCATCCAAGGGAACACAAAGAATGTCATTTATTAGGATAAAAGCACAAGGAAGGTAATCAAGGACATATGTAACATCAGCCAATCATGCCCTATTTCAACATCCTATTCCATTCATAACAGTTCAACAATTATTTGCTTACTGATAACTTGCTTTCAGGCTGTTTGTGTTCACCATAATGGTGGTTTGCATTTATTTTGCTCTTTAGAATTGGACACTTGCTGTGTCATACGGGTTTGTCAAAACTTTATATCTTCTGTCAGAAATGGCTTAGCATATAAAAAAATTTCTATTTGTCAGAAACTACAATGCAACAATGTAACAATCAGTAACCCTTTGTGGCAACAGGGCACTGAAATAACTATAAAACAGCAAATTCATAACTATTAAATATTTCATAGAGAAGAAAGTTCTATAAATGATAGATAGTATGAAAGTAGCTATTAGCTAAGCCATATCTAAGCACATACCTTCCTCTAGCATATGGCTAAGAAAGCTTACTAGGCATTGATATTTCTTTTGTTTCAGTTTAAGCTATATATCCAAAATGTAATAGCAGATAGGAGAAATTACATTAAAATATATATTTGGCCACCCATATAAATTTCATTTAGTAATAGATTTCAAATAGTGCCCATAATAATGCACCATAATCACTGGAGAAACATAATTAATCAGAAAACTTTAACCAGATATGGCTTTAACAATATATTCTACTAATATTTAAAAGCTTTAAGAGTACTAATTTCAAGAGATCTAGACAATTAGGATGGTGGTTAGCTCTGAATGCAGGAAGAGAAACAAATGGCTGATAGTCTCAACATTCTCTCTCTCGGTCTCTATTTGCCTCTGCTGTCTTTATCTCAGATTTGGCCCGAAATAGATATAAGTTCTATGAACGAGAAATACTCCACATAAAATAATCTATACAATTCCTCAAAATAAGACCCAGAAAAAAAAAACGCTTCGAAATAATAACATTATCAGAGATTTTTCTTTTCCTAAGTCTTGTAAACCACTGATTTTCTTAGCTATATACAAAGTGTTACAAGGTAGCTGCTGGTTTTTAAAGTATGCATTTAGGACTGGGGAAAAATTTATTTGAATAGAGTTGAAAAGGTACAGGGACACTAGTCTTTAATGAAAAGAGAAACAAGACAAGATTTTCTAAGTTCTGCTGTCCTTTTTAATAGTCTTAAGCATTCAAGAAACAGTAAAAGCTCTCCAAATGTGAAGTTTGGAACCTATATTTCTGAACAAATTTCGAATTGGATTCCAAATTAGAAAAAACAGAAAACAAAAAAACACAACTGGTGGTGGGGGCGGAGGGAGGAGAGGAAAATTTGAAATGCATACATAGTGACCATGGTCTTATAAATTTCAGAAGCCAGAAAATTATAATAGGAAATTGCTATGTTTTATTTCTTGAGAATGGTTAGGTTAAAAAAAAAGTTTTAAAGACTTCTTTGAACTCTAACTCATGAGAGAAAGTACAATACATTTTAGTACATTTATAGCATGCTTTTCGTGCAACAAGAAAGTGCAAAAAAGTTTTGTATTATTGGTGCACCCTAGTGAAAACCATACCTACTGTAAAACAAACATAATTGTAATGCTTTATATAAGCAGGACTCAAGACAGTTAAGAGAATGTATTATGTAACTACAACTACTAAGCACTAACTACCAATCTATGTTTATCCACATATATACCCCTTTCTTGTAGAATTATGAGAATTAAATGAAATCCTATTTCTGCCACAAAATATTTTCATTTAACCTATGTAAAACATGGTATTTAATTCACATAATTCTATAATAAAAATATTATCTCTGTTTGAGAGGTGAGGCTATAGTTAGGTTTCTTACTCAACTTCTCTGAGCCTTAGTTTTTCTAAGAAAATGGGTAGATAGCTGCCTCCCAAGGATGTTGAGGATTAAATTAGATGACAGAACATTTAAGTGGCCTCAACAAAATGCAGCTTATAATAGGTGTTCGACAACTGGTAATTCATTATTTTTGTCCCAAACTTGGATATATACATACATATATATATAAAATATGTTCTTTTTATTATATTGCTATGCACCAATAAAGTATTTAACTGGAATATTGCACAAGTAGCCATTTTTACTCCAGAGATATGTGGAAGGAGTATCACATAAAGGAAATACGTGTACGCACACACAAACATACTCATTCATCCCAAAGTGCCTCTCAAAAACAAATCTAAGTTACTGAAAATTCAAGGGAATAAACAAATCACTATGTGGTTAAAAGAAAACATAAAGGGCCCGGCTAAATAGCTCAGAGGATAAGAGCGCCGGTGTACCACATGGGAGGCTCCGGGTTCGGTTCCTGGGGACCTCTCCGAGCGGGCAGACGGTCTTGAGAAAGGCAAGCCGCCGTGGGCGGGGCAAAGCCGCTGTGGGCAAGGCAAAAAGCCGCCACGGGCAGCATGGAGCTCCCACGGGCATGGCAAAGTCACTCGTGAAACACGGAGCTGCCGCCTGCGAAGTGCGGAAGCCCGGCAGCCTGCAAAAAAACATGGAGTACTGCTGCCCGCAAAACATAGAGCGGAGCCGCCCGTGAAAACAGAATGGAGCCACCCACGAACGGAGCGAGCCGCCTCTGTGGAAGGCCGACTCGGCGCGTCGCCGCAAAAGACGGGGGGAGACAAGAAGCAGTCATAGAAAAAAACACAAAAGAATGGACACACAGCAAGAGCAAGC
>PVKH010002217.1:0-27775 GCA_004027955.1 Chaetophractus vellerosus
CCCCTGGAGGCAGGGACTCTGCTTCTAGAGCTTCTCTCCCGTACCCAGTACTCAGTGGCTATTACCCACTAGGTGTCAGCTTCCCGATCAGCCTAATTATTGGGGAGAAGATTGAAAGGGGCTGCATTGGCCACCCACAAACCAAGAAGCTAGTCTTTACCAAGAAAAGCTATAGCTCTGCCCCCATGATTTGTCCAAACCACACTTGAATCAGGCCCAATCAAGAAAACCAGCACAACCGCATTTTCCCTGTCCTGCAGACATATTCCATTCGTGGGAAACTACATAATTCAAAGTGCCTCTGAGTAATGAAAATGTTCTAAATTTGACTGAGATAATGACAGCACAACTCTGTGATGAAAATGAGAGCTACTGAGTATATACTTTGAATGGAATGCATAAAGCATGGGACTGTATAACACAGGGAATTCAGTGGATGATGGACTGTGGTTAACAGGACAAATATGAGAATGTTTTCTCATGAACAATAAAAATAATACTAATATAGAACATTAATTGGGTGGGTTGGGGA
The DNA here is from genome assembly GCA_004027955.1 of Chaetophractus vellerosus. NCBI lineage: Eukaryota > Metazoa > Chordata > Mammalia > Cingulata > Chlamyphoridae > Chaetophractus > Chaetophractus vellerosus. The sequence goes on from PVKH010002217.1 coordinate 533, forward strand.
AAAATACAACAAATGTGATATATGGGCTATAATTAGTAGTAATATTTTGAAGTTTTTTTTTTTTTTTTTTTAAAGGAGGTATTGAGGATTGAACCCAGAACCTCATACACAGGAAGCAGGCACTCAACAACTGAGCTACATCGGCTCCCCTAATGATGCTCTTTCATAGTAACAGATGTTTCACAACAATGCAAAGTGTTGGTGGTAGGGAGAAGTATAGGAGCCTTGTATGATGACATGTGTGTTTGTTTTTAATATATACTTGTTTATGTATGTTCATGTATGGATGATATACTTCAGTAAAATTTTATTAAAAAACAAACAAAAAAACTACAAAATGCCTCTGAGGCAGAAGTCAGGCTACACTTAACTCCAGTAAGGAGTCAGCCCTGCTACTCGCAAATGAGACTTCTATTGGATCATTAAGACACTTCCAAGAGGAATCTGTCCCTCAACTTCTAGCAGGAGTCATAATTTCAAAACAGGAAGTACGGACTGAGATGGGAAGAGCATGCAGCCAACCTCAAACTGAAGCGGGACAAAGAATGACAAAGACAAAACCCCACAGATCATTTCCCTTCTTCTAGAGAATGAAAACCCCTTCACAGGTACCAGTATGCCCCCAAATTACTCAGGTGGGATCAGAGTCTAGTCATTTAGACAACACATCTCCAAGGGCAAAGACCCCACTGGCCTGGCACAGGGGAAAAGTACTCCTGAATGCATGAATGCCCCAGCTCCCCACCATACCCTGACCATGTGTCAGCTGCTTGCCGCCCTCACCTGGCCTGCATCCAGCCTTTGGGCCAGAGAGGTTTGACTTCAGCATCTAGAAATGCCTTCACGTAGTCCTCCAAAGACTGGGTTTTGCTCCTCCCCAGATCATAGTTCTCCAGTTTTATCTTCACCACTTGGCAGAGGAGCTCCCTGAGGAGGAAGGAGAAATCAGAAACTTCAAACTACCCCAAAAGCTTCTTCAAGGTTTCAATCATGTGCTCTCAGCAGCCCTGATTAAAGTAAATGATTCTAACCTTCATTAGAAATATGGGGACACGTTCAGACACTGTCCCCACAAACCCTACAATGAGGCAAGGTCCCAGTTTGGGCACACCTGATTTCATCATTCCATTGAAATTTCTTCCGGGGCCCCATGATCCGTCTGCCCCCCTTTTCTTCATCTTCTTCCTCATCAGAACAAATCCGTTCTCTCTGCTCCTTGTCTTTCTCCTCTTCCAGCATCCTGCAAGGCAAAAAGAATTAAGTGGGACCCTGAGGTCCACGAGAGAAATTTCTTTTTCCCAATCTCCCAGTAACTGGAACTTCTGAGATAGGAAGATGAAAATGATGAAGAGCCAAGAGAAGGAGAGAGACAGGAGACTACAGTAATGTTGAGCAAAAGCGATAGGAAACACTTACTTAGCAACCTTTGCTTGTGTGTGCGCCTGGCATTCGTCCTGGTACTTGGCCATCTGCTCTGGCATTGCCCTGCCAATGGCTTCTTTAAGCTTCTGGAGAGGCTCCTTCAGACGCCCACCCTGCAGAGAGCATTTTACAGACCACAGGTCTGGTTTAAGCAGCACTTTTCATCTCAAGGAATCATCAGCTGAGACAATGCTGCAGCAGATGGGACAACTATGACAACTCAGACACCCCCTTAGGTGGGCACTGAAGCCAATGTGCTCCACTCCCAAAGCCACCCACCTGCTCGTAGAGATGAAGTTTCCGAGCCCGTTTGACCAGGGTGTCCTTGCTGCAGGGCAGGAACGAAGCAAGATAGGCATATACCCCAGAACGGATCTGGCTACTCAGCTCCCGAGTTTGTACCTCTATGCTGAAGAACAGAACAGAGTCATCAAACGGCCTGCAGCTCCCTGCAACTCCTCTCACGAGAGGCTTAGAGAAAAACAAGGCAGGTCAAACCTTACCTGGTGGGTCACACACTGAAACTGAGGGGCCAATGCAACAGGCTTTCAGCAATCAACAAACAGAACTCCCAGACCTGATGAGCTTAGCGAGGTGAAGCTGATCAACACTCTCTCATGTCAAACAAGACCAAGTCAAAGGAAGCAAAAAAAAAAAAAAAAAACAGAGCCCAAGAGAACAAGTTCTGAAGTACTCATAAGTGAAAAAAAGAAAAAAATCTTTCAAAATGGAAAGTAATGTTATTTGAGGTCAACAGGAAATACTTTTCCACCATCATTTTTTTTTTCCAGTTCCCTGATTTTAAAGTCAGGGAGATCCTCACTGGTATCCCTAGCTAGACAAGCAGAAAAATATTTATCTTCAATACCCTGAGCTTTCCATATTTGACATGTTCAAGTAGGTTTCTTGTTGACACAAACCTCTCATCTACGCTGACCCTCAGGTACTCTCTGCAGCCTATGCTTATTTATCACTTATCCAAGGGGCCCATACAGATCATCACCCGGCTCGGCCACGTGCTAGAAAACTCCTGAGTCTTGACAAGCATTCTTTACATGTGCAAAATCCTTAGTTGTTAAACAACAAACTTCCTCCACTGCTTAATACAACTGGGAGAAAAGCTGGCAAAGCTGGAAAGCCAGATACAAATAATCTGGTTTGGAGTTTCTATGTTTGGTTTGTTTCTGTGGCTTTTTTTTTTTTGCTTTTAAACCCAATTCAGACAGTGCAGTGTCTGAGTTTCAGGTATTTGGGAGAAGTGCTACAGGATGATGAATGCTGGCAGAAGGAGCAGGAGTGAGGGTAAGAAAGAGACTGATCAGGGATACTGAAGGTGACCCATGGGAGAGCAGATCGCCGAGACTGCACAGAGTCCTCTCTCACAGTCTGGTACTCTTCCCATCTCACACTTGCCAAGACATCCTCTCTCAACAGACCATGACTATTACTATTATGTACAGTGCTCTAACAATGCCCACTGCCTAAGACTAATAAAGGCTATCATTTCCTGGAAACAAATATTTAGTGTCCCTTTTTAAAAAAAAATAGAACAAAAAAACCATATTAATCCAATTCTCCTGTTATCTTCTTGGGTGGTCACCTTTATGTAGTTCAATTTGTTGCTCTCCACCCGTCTATATCCCTCCAAACCATCCACCCCGAGCCTGCTCAACCCAGGTATGGTGACAGCAAATACTAACAACCAAACAAGATACTCACTCTAATAGGATGCCGTTGATATCCTGAGTGAAGAATCTCTGTTTGCTCTCTCCCTCAGCAGCTCGGGCAGCCTGGTTCACATCAGACAGGAATACCTGTTAGTGCACTGACACCCACATACCCTCACCCTCACCCACAGGCACAAAGAGGAATCAGTCCATAAAGAACATCTGTCAATAAAACCCTCACCATGACCTTCCCCACTCTGCCCTAATCCCAGGTTAGGTTCACCTGTGATCAATATTCTCCAGCCATAGTAACATCCAGCTCTTTTCAAATGCTGCTGAAGCATCTATGGACCGTCTATGTTCATTCCAGGATTTAAAACAACAGTCACATAAAAGAAAATCAGAGTCAAAGCAATCATGATGCATCTGGCACAGAGGTCAATTCAGCAGCTCTCTCACTCCTACGCCCAGAACTCTATCAACTAAACCGTGAAAAGATTTTCCATATATATACAGTACAAAAACAATTAAGTTTCAACAGACCTACAAGATTTGAAGGCCTTTCTCCACACACAGACACACACAAACACACACACAAAAACTATGTACAGCTTTAGCATTTAAAAGACATTATGAACCTGGAGCAATCAGAGCAGGCAGCCAAGGCATTGAGGGTCGAAGCCAGAAAAGCAAACCCTGCAAGTCTTTCTAACAAGTGGTTCTCATACTTGACTGCCTATGAGAATCACCTGGGGAGCCACTCCCCCCACCCCCACCCCAGACCAGTTAAATCAGAATCTCTGGGGGTGAGGCCCAGGAATCAGCATTTTAAAAGAGTGGCTAGAGCATAAGCACTCTTTAAAAATTACCCTGGTGACTATAATATGTAGGGCGAGTTGAGAAGTGCTGATCTAAACTCAAGAGTTGCTCATCTGAAGGCTTTAGGTAAAATAAAGGTTCTGAAGTCAGGCTTGATATACAATAATGATGGCAGACAAGGACTGCAAAGTGACTGTCTGGGAGGAAGGAATCAATCCTGCTCAGGCCTTCTGAAACTGCAGACACTGCTAATCACCCTCCACCTCAATTGCTCCGACTTGCCTTCTTCTCAGTGTTCTCTGGGTTCTCTTCCAACCTCTCCCACTGTCCCCAAGGTTCAATCTAGAACACACTTCTCCCAATAACCTCTTATGCCTCATGACTTCAAAATAAAAGAGAGGCATGTAGGTGCCTTAAATCTAAACCTCTAGCTCTAAACCCTCTTTTCTAAGCTCAGGACTGGAATTTCCAACGACCTCATAGACTTCTATGATTGGATGATCCTCTGGTATGCAAACTTAACTCCTCTAAAACTATATCAACTAGCTTCTCCCCCACATCTGCTCTTCCTCCTGCATTTCCCAGTTCCAGTAACAGCACTCACATCCTTAAATCCTTGTATTCTCCCTTCTTCAGAACCCTTCAGAGGTTCCTCTTAAGCCTAAAATCAAACCCAAACTCCTCAGGGCTTTTAGAGTCCTCCAGGATCCAGCCCCAGCCTTCCATTCCAGCCCCCATTTCCTATCCCATTCCAACAACTCGCCCATCCTCTGCTCTGTACCTTGGCTTACTACAGCCATCTCTCAAGACAGGATGGGGGTGTCAGCCAACCCCATTGCCTCCAGTCCAATTCCTATGTACTCCCATGGAGTTTCTATTTTTCCTTTAAGACAAAGGGCCATCTGACCTTATCTATCTTCAATCTGGCCATCCAAACATCACAGAGCTTATTTCAGTTTGCTTAGTCCTAGAAGCAGCTGTTTATCTATCAGTCTATTTACATAGTAGGCTCACTGAGGACAAGAACTGAGTTGCATTCACCAATATATTTCTCACAACTGCCTATCACATAATAGATACTTAGAAAATGTCAGCTGAGTGAATGAATGCACAAACAAATAGAGATATCACTGAAAGAAAGCAAATTAGGGAGAGGAACAGCTTAAACCAAGGAATCAAAAATAACCTGGAGGGAGCGGAGGTGGCTCAAGCCATTGGGCACCTCCTTCCCACATGGGTTCGGTTCCCGATGCCTCCTAAAAAGAAGACAAGCACACAACAGACAGACACAGAAAGCAAACAGTGAGCACAAACAATGAGATGGGGAGAGAAAAATAAATAAAATAAATCTTAAAAAAATAATAATAACAACTTGGAGGGAGCAGATGTGGCTCAAGCAGTTGAGCACCTGCTTCCTACACAGGAGGTCCCAGATTCAGTCTCTGGTGCCTCCTAACAAAAAACAAACAAGCAAACAAGCAAAAAAAACAATTCAGGGGAGCCAATGTGGCTCAGTGGGTGAGCACTGGCTTCCCACATACAATGTCCTGGGTGCAATCCCCAGCCCCAGAATCTCAAAAAACAAACAAACAAACAAACAAAACAAAAAAACCCAAAAACAAAACAAAACAAAAAACAAAGCTTGGAGCGGAGCCGGTGTAGCTCAGTGGTTGAGCGCCTGCTTTACATGTGCAAGTTCCTGGGTTCAATCCCCAGTACCTCCTAAAGAAAAAATATATAGTATTATCAATACCTATGACTTTGTCACCACTAGAAATAAATATTTTTTAAAAATCCAGGAGAAATTTACTAACTTAAATAAATAATAACTTGGAGATGATAAGCAAAACTCAAGCTTCTGAAGGTCCCTTGGCTAGAGGAAAGCCCAGAGGCATAAGATGGAAAGGGAGTGGAGCAGATGAGTCATGGAAGAAGGGAAATGGATGCTGTTTTAACCCACTTGGCCTGCCAATTTCTCCTGCTTTCAGAAGCATTCAGAATCCTACCTATGTACTTTTAATGTACTGGACTTATGATTTTAATTTGAGAGCAAATAAAATTGAATAATTCTTTTGCTTAGGCTTACATTGCTAGTTAAAAGATCCTGAAGCACCTTCACATTAATTCAACCTATTACTTTAACATGTATTTCAACTGCCCCACCATCTGTCAGACCCATCAACAGCTCAAGTTTAAAATAAAATGTTTCTAGATAGCCATTTCTCCAATACTTCAGAAGCTTTCTGCCTATGCAATCTTTTAAAAGATTGTCTGTTTTTCTGAAGTGCGTTGGCAATATCTCTGAGGGTCGTGTTTTATACTGAAGATAAGTGCTGCATTTTAAAATAATCTATTTAAAAGAACAATTTGATATATATCTGACAGCCTTTCAGAAGTAAGGTCCCTCAACACCAAGAAGAGACACCCTTGTCCCAGAAGCTACATAAATCCATCATTCCTAAACTTACTAGTAAAAGAAGCTAAACTAAGCACCCCATTGGGCTGACTTAAAATAGTTCCAAGAGCCTTTTAACAAGCTGTTTTATTTATTATAAGAAACGCCACTTGCAACCTTTCAGCACCTACATCAGAACCTTACATACTATACCTGTTTTTACTGAACAGAATTAAATCTGGTATGCTTTTCTCTTTTTAAAAAGGTCATAGGGGCCAGCTGGATAGCCCAGTGGTTAGGGTGCCGGCATACCACATGGGAGGCCCCGGGTTCGGTTCCCGGGGACCTCTCCTAGCGGACAGACCGCCTTGAGAATGGCAAGCCGCCATGGGTGGGCCAGAGCCGCCGTGGGCAGGGCAAAAAGCTGCCACGGACAGGCAAAAGCCGCCACGGGCAGGGCAGGTCGCCCGCAAACGGAGCGCAGCCAGCCACCCGCGAACTGGAGCCGGCCGTGATGGAAGCAGAAGCCGCCCACAGGCGGGGAAAGCCGCGCCTGCGCAGTGACCAGTCTCGGCGTGTCGCCGCAGCGGGGGGGAGGGGAGATAAGTAATAAAATAAATAAATAAATCTTTAAAAAAAAAAAAAAAGAGAAGATGGGGTAAGCCCATTAAGTTAAATCACTGGATTAACTGGGACCCATAAAAACATATGAAACAAGAGAGAAAGAAACAAAACATGGGCTAGCATGAGAAGAAAACAATAAACACTGACTAGGCATCCAACATCTCAGGAAATAAATCTAATTTTTGCTTCCTACGAAGAACGTGTTTTTCAGGAAGGGGTTGGTATACATCAGATGAGAATCAGCTTAGGTACTGTGGACGACTGCAAACCACCAACTCCTCCCCAGCATGGAGCACCCCTCCTCGGAGAGGTGGCCCCTAGCTCCTCAACCTTTGGGTTTGGCCTGCTCTTGTGACTCACTTTGAGCAGTAGAAGGTGGTGGAAGTGACATTTACATAGAACTTCCACGGCTAGACCTTAAGGGCAGCACCCTTCTACCTCTGCCCCCCTGAAAAGCCCTGAAGAAGCCCAGGATGCAAGACAAGTGGGGAGAGAGGCCCAGCCATTCCTGGGCCCAACCAACCTGCCAGCTGAAGCCAGCACATGAACATGTCCAGGTAACACCAGAAGAGGAACCACCAGCCAGCCCACAGAATTAGTGAATAGAATAGATGGCTGTTTGAAGTCATTAAACTTTCAGGATAGTTTCTCAGACAGCAATAGAAACTGATGTGTGAATCATTTAGGGCCAGGATTTAAAATCTAATCAATATTATTATAAAAACAAAGGAAACAGGCAGAAGACAAATAAAGGCAATGAAAAACAAAGTGAGAAACAATAACACTGCTAATATTATAGTTATAAATACCAAGTTTAAGTTTTAAAAATGCAATTGTGGGGAGCGGATGTGGCTCAGGCCGTTGGGCACTTGCTTCTCATGTGGGAGGTTCCGGGTTCAGTTCCCGGTGCCTCCTAGAGGAGGTGAGCAAACAATGAGCAGACCACCTGGGGGAAGGGGGATAAATAAAAGAAAAATAAATAAATAAATATTTTTAAAAATCCCAGGTTTGATCCCCGGTGCTTCAAAAAAAAAAACAAAACAAAAAACCAAACAAGCAAATAACTCAGGGGAGCCAATGTGGCTCAGTAAAACCAGCTTCCCACATAGAAGGTGGGCTCAATCCCTGGTCCTAGTACCTCAAAAAAAAAAAAAAAAAAAAAAAAGGCAATGTCCATTCAAGATCTAGGACAAGGCCTCTTATTAGAGATCCAAGTATCTATGCCTGACTTAGGAAATTATATGCGATTTTTGGTGTACACATGCATTTTTTTTCCCAGGGAAGAATATCTCTCCCAGCAGATTCTCAAAAGGATCTGGGTAGGGCACTCACATATCTGGGAAGAAGCATTACATGGGAGACTCCATATTCCCAAGCACACTGCCCTGGTTGGAAGAGAGCACCTGGGGATCCATTGGTATGGCATTAAGTAACTTTCTAAACTAACTCTTCTTTTTGATGCAACCATTAAAAATGATGAGGGCTTTGTAGTATTTATTAAGTGAAAAGAACAAGAAACAATTATTCACAACCATAATTACAACTGTGTAAAAACATGTACACAGAGCCTAGAAAAGAATATGCAAACTGAAAATCGTTTCTATATTGGTGGGATGATCGGTAATTTCCATACATTTTCCAAAGTTTCTTAATGCTATTATAGGAGAAGATAAGGTAATGACTAAGTATCAATTTCAACTTCAACGTTAGATTTTCAAACTTGTAAGCCAAAATCTCTCCTAGTTGCCACCTCACCATCAGGACCCAGCCCTATCTTCTCTGTGGGATCCTAAAGCCTATCTCCATCAAGCCCTCACAGACGACCAAGACTTAAAATAACTGAAGGAGGACAGCTTGCTAACCATTTGTCCACTAAGTGAACTCTGGGAAGTGAGGATTTCTTGTATCGCATCTACCAGTTTCATATTTTATACCACTTCATTTCCACTCAATTTGCCCATAACTTTCCCAAGAAAATGAAATGATGAGTATAAGTTATCAGACTAGAACACAACATATGGTGGGGCAGGGGAAACATCCAAGAATTGTTTTGACTGTCCTCTATAAAAAGCAATAGACTACCACCACACAGACCTTACTTAATTTATCTAACAAGACTTTCGGAAGCTACAAAACAATTTGATTGCAAACTGTAGGAGTTTTTAAAAGAATAAGGAGTGTTTTTTTTTTTTTAAACACTGATTCTGAGAGGTGAAAATAGCAGAATGCTCACACATGCTAAGTTCAGATTTAAGTGCTTCCACCTTAATGTGACATTAAGATACACTCTGAATCTCTGACTCCGCACAATTCACTGAAATCAGTACATTCAAGTAGAATACTTATGAATAGCATAATTATACTGCACACAGGCTAATGAGGAAGGGCTGGAGATTTAAATAAGATATTTTATTTACTTCATATATTGTATTTAAATATTTTTTGGAAGTGAGAAAATAATTTGTAGCAGTAGTTCTTAATATTTTACTCTGCTTCTAAAACACGGGGACATTACACATAAGGGAGATTCTAAAATACTATGAGATTCACTGATTTTAAACTTACAGCTATACAGTATAAATGCCAATGGGGATGGTGTTAAAGTCCTGGTGCCTCAGATAAACTAAAAGGTAAATTATCATAGTGTTGGTCTTGTTTTTAATGGGACATGGACAGCATTTAAAGTTAAGCGTCTTATTTACCACAATTCGGGCTTTCCTGATTATACTTCCTAAGTTGATTTGTGAATCAAGGCAGCAACTGACACCTAGTGGCAATTAAGTATATACTTTATATGTACCTTACATATGTGCAAATATTTGTGAATTTTCATGACATTCAAAAGAATACTAAAGAGTTGAATATCTGTCTCAGCTGCCTGCTCCCAAAATTAGTGTCAGTCGGTAGCACAAAAGGAAAGATAGTCTGTGGCAAAGTAACTGAGAGGCAGAAAATGGAAGGAGAGAAAATCTCCTTACAAGAAAGTAAATGCTCCAGGAATGAAGGAACCAGGAAAGGCCTTGAAAATGATGCCTGATGGGCAAAGCTTTACTCTGCTTTCTCACTCAGGAAAGAGAAGAGAGCCTAGGAAAAGCTAACGCTTCAAATGCCCACCCACTAAAGGTCTCTCTGGGCAATATAGAACCAGTGTTCCAGGAAAGCCTGGCCAGCAGTACAGAACCAGTGTTTCAAGAAAACCTAGCCACACTGCGCCACCATACCTGAGCCAGCTCCTTAATGCGCTTCTCCAGGGGTGCTGTCAGGCCTTCGGGGAGGGAAGAGGGCTGCCTGAATTCCTGGTCCAATCCCACCCCAAGAGAGTTGCTTTCCTCATCCATGTCGCAGAAGGGGCTTCCTTCCGGAGATTCGCTGAGCAGCTGCTCCAAGTCCAAATCAGTCAGTGAGTCCATGGCAGTGGCCGCCTGAAGCAAGTCGTTGTCAGAAGCAGAGCCGAAGAGTGAAAGCAAGGGGTCAGAGGTGCTTTCCAATTCCCGCAGGCCCTGAGCTTCCGCAGCTGAGACCATTACAGGCTTATGCTCCTCATCCCTCTTTTTCTGAGCTTCTTTCTCCTTCTGAAATTTCTTTAACATCTCTTTAACGCTTAAAGCCCCAGAATATTTCTTTTTCTTTTTCTCCTTACTGGCATTGAGGGCTGTGAAGCTGCAAGCAAGGGAGAAATGGTTACTAAGTACCAAAGCTTGAAATTTAATGCAGGTTAGCAAAACAATGTCATGTAACACTAAATATCTGATGGGCTTCTAAAAACCACTTCCAGGCTAAAATAAAAGCTTGCAAAATAAAAAGGTGGGGGCAAGAAAAATATTTAAAGTGAGAAAGCAGGAGCAGCAGAGAACAGCAGCAACTTGAAGAGCTGCTGGGGTGAAACTGAGCAAAGAAAAGGAAGCGTAACTACAGAAGAAAGGAAAGAACAGGAAGAGAAAGAATTGGGGCAGAGACAGAGGTACCCAAGAGAACAAGAAACTCAGCAATCATACAGTGACATAAAGAGCCACCAACACTGACAGTGGAACAGAGGAACTCTGGGATCTGACACACAGAGAGGGGCAAACACTGACTGTACACAGAATGGCACTATAGGAAGCGGGAGGGAGATGGGAAGGCCAGGCCCTGCTGCCTCTCCTGAAACTGGGATCCCAGGTGTCCCACCCTAGTAGTTCAGAATGGATCCTAACAAAGAAGCTACTGCCTCTCACCCGGCTTTGGAAAATTTGGACTTTTTCGATTTCTTCTCCTTGTCATAAGTGTCATCTTTTTTCTTCTTCTTTATCTTCTCACCACCTTCCTTCAACTTCCGCTTCTGAGAATTAAAGACAAGGCACAGTTACACAGCTCCCTAACTCAGGGAGCAAGTGCACTACACAGCACTGGCCTCGCCCTACTCAGGGTATATTTGGAAACCTGTCTTATTTCCTTCATGAATGGAAACATTCAGTTTGGTCCCTGACATGGAGCCACAAAACCACAAACCTGTGGCATTTCAATACTGCATTCCTACTGGCAGTGTCTCCTGGAAACACCTGGGGCTGAGGCAACAGTGGGACCTTTTTCTGTCTGAGAGGAAACCTTTCCAGATTGAATCGAACTTCCAAAAAGCAGAAGGATGTAAACAAGCCACATGTATGTGGGCTGTAACTCTCATTTTAAGCACACAGGCAGAGGCACATATGTTTTTAAATAAACATGATCTTCAGATTAGTTTGTTTTCACGGGGTTGGCAGCCCTGGGGACGAAGTCCTCTGCATGTCCACAGAAGAGACACAGCCTGCTGGTGCACACTTCCCTCACTCCACACCCTTCCTGAGGCCCTCGAGAAACTAACCCTGCTGGCTGCTGGGATGCCACTGTGATGTGAACAGTGGCAAGAGCTCAACAGAGCCCTCCAACCTCACATCAGGAGGCACACAGTTCATTTTTTCCCACTGGTCTCCTGAGTCGTCCCCTAAATGGTCACATATTCTGGAGGGTCAACTACTGACCTTATATGGTCACATGAAAAAGCATGTCTAAAAACCTTAAAAGCAAACAACATTCTAACCTTTGGGGACTTTTTCTTCTTTTCTTTAATGAAGTCATCCTCAGATTCTGATGCTTGTCTAAACTGCAGGGTTCCTGAGTTAATGTAAAATCCTCCATATTTTGTAGTCAAAGAAGCTGGAACAAGCTCATCATACTGAAGGGGAGAAAACAAACTGTCAACTCCAAATTCTGGTGCTCTATTCCAAGGTGCAAAGCTGGTCTTCAGAGAGCAGATGTTACTGTGTTTTCACATTTCAGACAGCGTGCTAAGACATCCTTTTTGGTCAATCATAAATGTCATAGAGCTAGATGGTTTTTAGGACAGATCTGGTCATCATTTTACAGATGCAGGACATAAGGCTTAGATAAAGGATGTTGTTTGAATTCTCCTCAGTCCTGCTCTCTCCTCATGCTAAGAGAAAGGCACACCTACTTAGACCCGACCCCTAGCCTCCTGGCCATTATCAGGAAGAGCTCAAGTGTGGCACTTCTGATAAAGCATTTCCAATAAATACTTACTGCCTCAGAGTTATCAATGAAGGAATCGGATTCATCATAACCGTACCCCATGTCAATCAAGTCCTGTATTCGGTCTTTTCTACGTTTCTTTCCACCCTAAAATTTAAAAACAATAGCTCACATGCTTTTTGATAAAAAAAACAAACAAAAAATTCTAATATCAGAATTAACTGTTACCATGAATTTCCTAGGCTAGCAACTAAAGATTGTAAAGCACTGAAACCAGTCACACACATACCATAAAAACTCTTTTCCCTGAAAACAGATTTTTATCTGCATAAAATGGCTTGAGAGAGAAAAATGAACTATATGGCTTCTAATGTTTCATACCAAAACACTTATTCTAAGGAAGGGTAAAATGCCCCTGTTCATCTGTCCATTAAACTACATACACTATTTCTAGCCAGAGGTATTTTTGTACATTAATGCATCTGTTTAACAATTGTATTCTGTCCTTTTCAAGCTCTACACTTGTTTCCAGATCAGTATTGATTTAGACAGCAATCCACTACGGGGATATGGAAATGTATGGACATCTTTCCCACCCAGTGAGGTTGTTTTGCGGCCCAAGAGAGAAATCTTACATATTTTTCTTCAAATTTCCGGGCAAGGGCCTCCACTTTATGCCTTTCCTTTTCTTCATCATTGAAAGGATCCAAGAGGTCTTTCTTCTGTAAAGAGACCATTCCCACAGAAAATAAATCATGAAAAATTCCATAATCCTATTCATAGAACCTTCACTGACCACTCAACACCTATAAACGGCATAATAAAAAACTGTTTTTCAGAAAAGGCAGAAAATATGCAACTATTCTGTCAGTGTTTATCCTGTTTAAGAAAGTAAAACTTCCATTCATGTAATTTAACAAAACTGGACTAAATGCCTACAATCCACCTAACACAGCATTAGGTTCTGCAGGGTTCCAAACACAACCACGGGCCTTCATTCAGGGATGGGCACCCCGAAGGAACTGTGCTTTGATATAGTCCACTTCCTTTGTAATGCTAAAAATTATTTTATGCATTTAAAAACATTTTAAGAAGGGGTCCGTAGGCATCACCAGACGTCCAAAGTGATCAATGGCTCAAAGAAGGTTAAGAACCCCTATGTAGTGTATGTTGCTGAGAGTTACCTGGGAACCAGGCTCTCTACATCACTGTTTAGAGAAATAGTCTGAATTTGAACTTCTCTGCGATACTGAAAGTTATACCAATCCTCAGGTGCAAGACATTCCCTATCCTTGGAAGCCTATCTTTAAGGATCAGTAAATGTCACTTGTCCTCCCAAATGCAATACTCACTCCAAATATTTTCATGTGATCTTTTGATGTTTATTTCTACTTCATAAACTTATTCTTTCATTTTCTCTCACAAGTAAAATTTCCAGAGTTGTACCTTAAGCTTCTTGGGCAAGAAATCTTAATTTTAAAAGACTCCTACGCAAAGTACACATAAGACTTCTGAGTAGACACCCCCCCCGAAAAAAACCTAAATATTGGATGTTTGTTTGAAAACTATTTTATCCTACCCTCCCATCTCTGTCTACTGAAATCCCTCCCATACATGAAGAATCTATTAAGTACTTTGTGATATATATATACACACACACACACACACACACACACACATCATATCATGACGTATTATGGAACATATATAATGTTATGTACCACAAAGGGGGTGGCCTTCAAAACATGCAATTATCTGTATCTTCTAATTTTCCGACAATGATCACATATAACTTAAGTGATTAAAATAATTTTAAGAAATCCCAGCAATCTTGAGCAGGGTTGGAGTCAATGTGTACTCCCATCGTTTTGCAAACAGTTGTCTTCCAATAACTGTTTCTTCAATGTAGGAAGATCCAGCTCTGTCCAAATTCAGCATTGGGCGTAAGCTCTGCTCTGTCCAAGCACTCAAGGGCCTGTTTTTGTGCCAGATTTAAACAGTCATCACACTGTAACTTCACCTGTGTTAGTAATATTCTCCTAAAACATCTACAAGATTGCAAATTCCTTTGAGGCTGAGACTGTGTCTTCTCCAACCATATACAGTCCTCAGTGTCTAGCACAGCGCTTTCACATTGTAATGAATAAATGCTAAATGAATCAGGAAATTAATATGTCAAATGATATTGTACTTTTAACATTGCAGAGTAGTCACACAGAGCTTCAGGGGTTCTTAACCCATGGTCAAAGAGTAAATTCCCTGAAATTAGACCCAAGTTTTCCATGTATTTATGTTCCATGCTTTTTTCTGCATTGAAGGGTATTTGGAACCCAAAAAAGGTGAAATCAGACTACAAGAGTTCTAATTTCTGGTGACTGACTAATTTTGGTTTGAGTCCATAAATAAATACCTTACCTAGACCCTGTCACTTTCTCTTTCACTTAAGAAGGAGAACACCATGACCACTTTGGAAAAGGGGTTGTGAATGGATGTGAAAAGGTGTTTTCTTTTCCTAACTGGCCCTCATACAACAGTTTGACCTTTGGTACAGACTCACTGGTCTCCATTCAAGGAAACAAATATTTATCTGAGCAAAGCAGATGATCCTTCTAACCAAACATGCTCACCTCAAACAGCACAACTGTAAATTAAATTAACTGAGCACCTGCCACTGAGATACCTATTAGAACTTTATCTAGGTGATCTCATTTCACCCTTAAACACCCTATGAGCAGGTACCAAGATTCACTCTGGAGACTGAAATGCTGTAGCTAAGGGACTCTACGTATCTTTCTCAGAGAACAATGCATGGTATACAACAGGTATTTAAAAAGCTTTTCACCTAAGTCCCACTCATAGTGTATCATTCCTTTTATATAAAATACAAAAATGGATCTAAGCCAGTAGAAACCAGGAGAGTGGTTGCCCTTGAGGGTAGGGCAGTATCTTGGAAGGGAATAAGGAGGGTTTCTGGTGTCCTGCTACGTGTTTTATTTCTTAATCCACATGCGGGTTATATGGGTGTGTTGAGTTTGTGAAAACCCACCAACCCATGCAATTATCATATGTGTACTGGTCTTATGTATATAATTCAACAAAAACATTTTAATTTAAAAAATGTTAATGAATTGCCAAACTATCATAGTTGAAGTTGGAAGATGGGTACATGGGGGCTTATTACATTATTATCTTCACTTCTACGCATGTTTGAAAATGTCCATACTAAAAGGTAAAACAAATCTGTCAGAAAAATAAGTAGAACACTCAAAACAAACAAACAAACAAGCAAACACTTAAATCAAATTGATTAACAAACCCTGAAGACTATAACCCAATTCTGGCAAAAAAAAAAAAAAAAAAAAAAAAAAAAGTAAAAATTCAAACAAAAATTTTTAAAAGCCAAAAATAGGTTTCTGTCCATCCAGGTAAATAAACTACCTTGACTATTACTGTATTTAGAAGAGATGAAGTTTGTCTTTGCTTGTCTGCCCTGACACCAGGCAAAGAATGAGATTCCCTTGGAAAAGAAAAATGTCGAGCATGGAATTCCTTCATTGGAACAGCCAGAGACTGGTCTCATATACATGTAACATTCACAGATTTAGCATGAAAACTTTGTTGGTCCTTTTATTTATATTAGTCATAATTCAAATTAGCCTTGGATATGCAATACCTTTCCACTAGCATAAATCCGGAGAATATGTCTGTAAAGAATTATATCCCTTCACTCCCAGAGGCAAAACCAGCAAGCCTTGTACTGGCTTTGGGATACGTAATGTGACCTTGGGGCAGACTCTCCAGTCTCCCCTCCACCCTAAGGGAGCCGCAGGTGCACACTGACATCCATGCCTTAAATCTGCAGAGAGATGCTGGGGCATACCTTGTCTCCAGGTTGAAGGCCTTTCACTTTCCCACGTATATTTTTCACTAGCTCTGGGTAGAAGAACTCTGGGCAGCGCTTGTGATCTGGTTCAAAGAGGGTGAGTGTAATCCGAACAGCTGCTGCAGCCGGCTCAGTGTCCTGATGATGTTCTGCTCCCCCAACCTCCTCTTTCCGGGATTTCTTCAAAAATGCCGGATTCAGAGAACCTGGGAGAGAGGTGAACTGGACTCTGTGGGGCTCCGACATGGTTACCAACAAATTCTTGGTGGTTGTCACTGCATGGCTTCTGTTAACATTGGAAAGTAGGGCCAGGTCAAACCAAGATGGAAAAAAATGACTTCTCTGCTCAGTTACACAGATTAAAGTTCAAAAATTTCAGTATTAAAAAGAATCCCTTGTTAAATTTACTTTAATTGCCATTTTATTGCTTTTTTCCTGCTTAACACTCTATGTAAATATATTTTTCATATATATATATGAAAAACACCCCAAATCTGATGATTCAGACATAACCACTGTTTCTCATATTTCCTTCCAGTCCTT
The DNA here is from genome assembly GCA_004027955.1 of Chaetophractus vellerosus. Taxonomy (NCBI): domain Eukaryota; kingdom Metazoa; phylum Chordata; class Mammalia; order Cingulata; family Chlamyphoridae; genus Chaetophractus; species Chaetophractus vellerosus. The sequence goes on from PVKH010002217.1 coordinate 17,391, forward strand.
TTCTACAAATATATAGTAGGTCCTTTGACATTAGAGAACCCATGCTGACCAACCCTTAAGAAGTCTCAAGGGGCCGGCTCGATAGCCCAGTGGATAGGGCACCGGCATACCACATGGGAGGCCCCGGGTTCGATTCCCGGGGACCTCTCCTAGCGGGCAGACCGCCTTGAGAATAGCAAGCCACCATGGGCAAGCCAGAGCCGCCGTGGGCAGGGCAAGAAGCTGCCATGGACATGGCAAGAGCCGCCACAGGCAGGGCAGGTCGCCCACGGATGGCGCGCAGCCAGCCACCCGCGAACTGAAAGCCGGCCGTGAACCGACGCAGAGACCGCCCACAAGCGGGGAAAGCCGCGCCTGCGCAGTGACCACTCTCGGCGCGTCGCCGCAGCGGGGGGAAGGGGAGATATGTAATAAAATAAATAAATCTTTAAAAAAAAAAAAAAAAAAAAGAAGTCTCAAAACTGCAAATTCTACTACAAAATATGGTTTTACATTTAATTTATTCAACATTTTTTTACCTGGCTGAGAATAACCACTTTGTTAAGAGCTCTTTATCTTTATCACCAGCAGAGTTTACTTTCATTTTGGGCCAATGCACATAGTGATAAAGTTTTCATTACATTATCAAAGTTACTGGCTATGCTAAAATAAGCAAAGAATCAGCTTTTCAGGTGAGGTATGACTAGTCTCATTTTCTTAACAAAGTTACTGGCTCTTGAGCACCAGCCTCTCACCACCGAAACATGGGTCTTGGCAAAGTGACAAATTATCACATGCCAAAGAACTTCAAAATTGCTTGGGTTCAACACAGATTCAGAGTCCCAGAATTCCAAGGGTTTAGAGAATATAAATATGCAAATATATTCTATATACATTTTTTGTACTACATAAATAATTGTGTCCTACTTTTCAAACTTACATTCTAATTGGACTTTCTACCATATCAATAAATATATTCATTGCAACCTTGTTTGTACAGAAAAAATGGTGGAAACCCAAATGTCCAAGATAGGGGAACAGTTGAATAAATGGCAGAGTTTTAATTGATTTGTAAGGACTCTTGATATAGTATAGGTATACCCCTTTGCCTGTAATCTCTCTCACAAGCACTTTCCTGGTTTGCAATTTACTGTTTATTTTTACTTAGAATGAGGTAGGATGAAAGCAATTTTAACTTTTTATGCTGCCAAAAACAGGCTCTCTTCTGACTTCTCCTGTTTCTTTCATGCCTAGACTGTCCTTTTCCAACCAGATCTCATACAAGAATTTATCCACATGGTCTTTTATAGATAGATTTCTCACATTTAACTTTTTAACCCAAGTGGAATATATTATGCTGTAAGATATGGGGTGATTTCATCCCAGCATCAATCACTAAATAATCCCTATTTCCCTTGCCAGGTCTTAGGTTTCTTGAGGTCTATTTCTGAACTCCAACTGATTGTATTAATGTAGGATCAAACCGTTTTAAAAAGTTATATGGTATATTTTAATATCCTGAACTGGAAATTCATCTTTATCATTCTTCTTTTAAAAATAGTAATTGGCTACTCCAGCCTGCTTACTATTTCAGATCAATTTTAGAAACATTTTGTTGAGTTCCCCAAAAAGGTCAGTGTGTTTTTATTATAACTGAATCATAAATGAGAGTTTAGTCAGAAACTATTTATATTTCAAATATTTATATATATATATATATATCATATAAAACCATATACGTATATGCATTTAAGTATATTCAATACTCATTTTCCATTATGACCATAAAACACAGGACATACTGAAGCACTGGGTTGTGAACCTAAATCCCAGCTGAAAGCTGAAAAGTCCCTCACTGATAGAACAGGCAAAGCCTCACATAAGAAGAGAATCAGCACATTCATCAATGGGATGCAGGCAGGACCTAGTGTCACTGATCAGCCAGAAATTTTAAAATGTAACCTTATTTTGGTCCAAGTTTTAGACACTGTAACTTCAACCCACTTAAATGGTAAAAATCCTCTTTTTAGTTGAAGACTGGGAAGCCAAAGCTATAGAAACAGAACTAGAGGATAAAGCAGATCAAAACTACAGTATATAACCACTTACAGGTTAGATTTTAGATGAAAGTTTGTAATAATCACAATGTGGTGTTGTTTCTTTATTAAGCCATTTGAAACAATGAAAAGAGAATCAGGCATCAAAGAATGTCATCAGACTTACAATTTTAATTTGAGATGCTTAAAAATATAATTAAGTTTGAAACTGTTTAACTGTTTGGAAAAAGTTATTTAGGGGAACTTAATCTGTTAAAACTGGTGCCTTAATTGAACATTTGTCAATGATGAAATATTTTTACTTTTTACAAAAAAAAAAATCTTAATTTGTAAATGAAACAAAATGAGTAAAACTTAAAGGCTTGAGAAAAACTAATTTTTTAAATAATCAACTTCGAGTTGAACATTATTTAGGGTAAAAGTTCAGTAATCTGCCCACAAAAGCATCCCTCTTTTAAAAACCTCAACTAATATTAAGCAAGAATGTTACTCTCATTTACTCAAGTCTCCTTTAGTATCTGAGGGGTTTTTTTGTGTTGTTTTTTAAGTCATTGTAAACAGGGTCTCTTAACCATTATATTTTCAATCTAGTTAATGGTGAAACAGAAAATTGAACTTTGTATGTTGATTTTGTAGTTGTCCCTTTCCTGAACTCTTACTAATTTTAATGGTTTTCCCGTGACTTTTTTTCTTCAAAACAGGGAACCCTACCATCTCCGGAAATGAGTATTTGTCTTTCTCATCCTGAAAACTTGGATTTCTTTATGTTTCATGCCTTATTGCATTGGCTAGAGCTTCCAAGATAACATTAGACAAGGACCATGACTTTAAGGGTAATGCGTTGATTTAAGAGGCATCCTCGTTATCAAGTTATTAAAATATCCCTCAATTTATCAAAATATGTTTTCAAATTAGGAATATGTGTTGAATTTTATCAAACTGTTTCCTGGAATCTTAAATGGGCTCTAACCAGTTTGCCTTTAAAACAATACAAGAGAGTAAATGACAGTTCCTGAAACTAATTCACGCTACATCAGAGAAATATGCCTAAGAAAAACCAGCCTGAAGCCAACCCAGTGCTCTAAAAACTCAAGTCTGGGTATGACAAAATGCTGACGGGAAATGCGCGTGGACCGGCCACCTTTTCAAGGAAGTCGGTAACTCAAGAAAACTCCGGTTCTAAGTCAAGAGATGACTCCTTGGTCTATAACTGCGACTGGGATCTTTCGGAAATTCTATTTTCTACCGGGTACCCTGGAGTTTGGGCAGGCACTGTGCCTAACTGTTCCTCCGAGTCTCCATTTAACTGTTTAATTTTAACGCGTCGACGCTACGCCGGGTATTTGTCTCCCTGTTGTCACAACAGCCAGATCACAACTTCTTCAAAAGTGTCAAAACTACAACAGGCTTACATTTGAGCCCGGTCCGGACCCAGGCACGCACCTTTGTCCCCGGCGCCGGCTACAGCCCCGCGGGCCACACGCGTCCCGCCGCGGCCGTCCTCATGCCGGCCCGGGCCCCCGGGCTGCGGCGCTGCTAGCGGCCGGCTCCCGAGCCATGGCTCCCGGCGGGCGGGCGGCCCATGGCCGGGCCCACGCGCGCCCGGGGAGCCTCGGCGGCCGTGCGGCGAGCCGGCGCGGGAGGAAGCGCAGAAGTGCCAACTCGAGGTCGGCGAAGCCTCTCGGGGACGGCGGGGCAGGCTGGCGGCGGGCGCCCTGGGAGAACTTGCTGCGCCGGACCCGGACCTCGGCCGCCGGCTTCCCGAAAGCCGGCCGCGAGAGCGCGCCAAAGGACCCCGGCGGCGGGACGGAGCCCTCGCCCGCCCGCCGAGCGCGGCGGTCGAAGCCCCGGGGAGCGCGGCCCCCGGGCCCCGGCCAGGAAGCGAGGGGGGACCGGGGCCTCCCGGACCGCGGCCAAGCGGAGCCGGCCGGGCGCAGGACCCCAGGCTCGGGTGGCGCCGGTTTCCAGGCCGCGCCGAGGTCCGTCAGGGGAGCTCCCGGGCGCAGCCGACGAGCCGGCCGGCGCCTCAGGCTCGGAAATGGCCCCGGGGCCGAGCGGGACTAACGGCCGAAACGGAAGCGCCGAAGGGGGAGGAGGCTGGAGTCCGGGGACCCGGGAGGCGGGGCGGGCCTCCAGGCCGGCTCCCTCGCGCGCTCGGCGGGCCGCACCGTCGCCGCTGCCGCCGCCTCAGACCGCGAGCGCTTCGTTGTCACGAGCCGGAGCGGTGGGGGGGCGGGGGGCGGGGAAAGAGCCCGGAGGCTCGGGGCTCCGGCTCGCGGAGACCACGGCGCCCGAGTCACGTGCTGCTCGGCCGGCTAATGAGAGGCGGCGGGCGCGGTGACGTCAGAGCAGCGGCGTGGCCGGTGACAGCCGGCCCCCGTCACGTGGCCGAGCCCACTCCAATGGGCGGCGTCGGGGCGACCTGATGTTCCCGGCGGCCTGTGCGGCGGCGGTGGTTGGGTGGTAAGATGGCGACTGTGAATCTGCGGCTCGGCGATTTGGTGTGGTGAGTCCGGGCGACCGGGGGCAAGCGAGGTGCCGGGGTGTTGACCCCTGGGCGTGGGGTTCACGGTCAGCCCCGGAGCTGCCTTTTTTAATGCGCTCTAGGCCGTGGAGAGAGGGGAAGAGGAGGTGCCGGCGCTGGGAACGACGCCGGGCGGAAGGGGCAGCCCGGCCCCGGGGGACTGAGGCCGAGGGTGGCCGCGACGGGCCCGGTTCTGAGCTCCGAAGCCGCCCGTGGGAGGGCTGCGCTCCAGGCCCGGATGTGGGCGGCCACCGTGAAGGGAGCCTTCGGCGCCGCGCAACTCCCGCGGCCACTGGGTCCCCGGGGTCTTGCTGGGGCTCCCTGGAAAGCAGGACAGCCAGGGAGTCCGCGGGGCCAGCTTGCCAGGCAGGCTCGTCATAACCCGCGTTGTAATGGAACCGACTTGTGCGGGCGGCTCGACCGCGAGTGTCGAAACTGGACTACTGGCGCTGCTTGGTGAAGAAATGGAGGGGGTACTTCTTCTTTGCAAGAAAAAGCTTGGCAATGAACAGTACCTTTCTGGGTACCTTTCTGATCTGCTTCTGTGTCTCAGACAACCGCCCGAACCAAGACTGATTGTCGCCGCCTCCCTCGAGCTGCGTAGCTTGTTTCTCGACCTACTGGACGGTTTCCATTAGCATTTGTCAAAGCTGGGTTGGTCTCATGGTGAATTAAAGCAGATCTCGGAAGGGGAAGTCTGTGTTTACGGAAGAACTGCCCTCCACCCGCGCGTCCCTGGGAGACTGGACAAGTGTCTTTTGGTTTTGTTGTTCTGTGTCCCTTGTCGTCAGAAGAGCACCAACCTTGCGCGTATGCGTATATAATTTTGCATTCATTTCGAGGGTTTGAGGCTCTCTTGGGCCCAACGGTGGAAGTCAGATTAAGAACTTCAGTTTGCCAGCTTTTGTTCTGGCACTTGAGGGTGCCAGCCGAGATGTGGGAAAATAAATTGCAGGTTGAGTGGGTTGAAGGAGATGGACTGGTTTTCCCAAGGCCAAGTGCTGACTCTCTGTGTTTTCTCTAGGGGGAAACTCGGCAGGTATCCTCCTTGGCCGGGAAAGGTGAGTGTCTTGATGCTAAAGGAAGGCATCTGAAGTTGGGTTTGGGGATGTGGGAAATGTAAGATGCATTTCCCTTGATTTCTAGCATTATTTGAGTGAAACTAGGTCCGTTTAAATAACATGTTCAGAATGTTTTTTTCTGAGGTATCACTTCATTTAGAAAAGGCAATATAAGGTATCACTTCATTTAGAAAAGGCAATATAAACCAAGTTTGCAGCACTTATTTCTTGAATGAGAGATGATTAGTGTTTTTGAAACCCTGGAAGCCAACCCTAATTTGAATTTACCTTTATGCTTAAATTTAACAAGAAATGAGAAGAAAAAAAATTATCCAGGAAGAGAGAAACCTGAACATTAGTTAAAAAGTCAAAGTATTTTTGTCTCAACTCAGTTTAAATCTTCTTTTCATTTTTCTATATATGCTTGCTCCCATGCATCTTTGCAAAAGTTGGCATTCTGGATTCTGCACAAGGTGATCCATCATAGCTTTCCAAATGTTCTGTTTTTATATTCTTGGTAGCAGTCCAGTAAATATCTTTAGACTCTCTTTGGAAGGTGGCATTTTCAGTGCCTCTTATCCTTTCTTTTTACTGTTACCTGTCTCAGGAACTCTACCTGCACAAGAAGGTTTTTTGTTTGTTTTTTGAGGTACCAGGGCCAGGGATTGAACCTGGGACCTCGTATGTGGGAAGCCAATGCTTAACCACTGAGCCACATCAGCTTCCCTGAGTTGGTTTCATCATTTGTTTTGCTTGTTGTTTGCTTTTGTTTTTTTCAGGAGATAACAGGAACCGAACCTAGGACCTCCCATGTGGGAGGTGGGCATTCAACTGCTTGAGCCACATCTCCTGTTTTTTTTGTTTGTTTTTGCTTTTTCATTTGTTTGCTTGTTTGTTTTTTTTAGAAGGCACTGGGAACCAAACCCAGGACCTCCCAGGTGGGAAGCAGGTTTTCAACTGCTTGACACACATCTGCTCCCACAAGAAGGGTTTTTAAGAGCGTTTTCAGCCTTACTTCATTGATGAGACAGGATCACATTGGGAAGGATATGCTGATTTTAGTTTGAGCATTTTTTTAAATGGGGCCGCTGCAGTAAAAGGGATATGGTATCTGCTGGATACAGTGCAACATGTTAGGTATAGGACACCTTTAGAATATTTGCACATTTCCACACTTCTCAGTAGAAAAGTGCCAGATTGGGACATGTAGTAGGCCCTGGGTTCTTTTTTTAAATACACATTCCTCATTTTACTTATTTCTTCTTACCAATTCAGAGTTATGGAAAATTACTTTGTAGTGGGCTGCTATGTTGCCATCCTACCTCTTCTTTTTATTGCCCAGATTGTTAATCCACCCAAGGACTTGAAGAAACCACGTGGAAAGAAATGCTTCTTTGTGAAGTTTTTTGGAACAGAAGATCAGTGAGTAATCCTCACCAAGCGTTTCTCTTTGCCTTTGTTTGGATGTTACCTTTGGTCTGAGCTGCTCTGAGAATATTTTAGGGATCCTGGCTCAGTCTTGCCTATAGTTTATAAGAATAGCTTATCCTTCTGGCTTCATACCTAAACAAAAGGTGCTATTCTTATCTCGCAGAAATTGTCATGAGCAACTCTCCTGTGGGTGATGACAATTTCAGTCAGGTAAGAACCTTCTAAATATGATGGTCACATTCAGTCAGTTTGTCACATCTCTCTAACTCCATAGGCAGTTCCTTTTATAAGAGCCATATTTGGTTCTCTTTTAATGGCTGCATTAACTTTGTGGTTCATGCACACAATACAGAATAGAAACTAAAATTTTACATATTTTAATAAAAGTAATAGTTTAGTCTTGTTCTCTTTTGTAAAACTAGATTATTTGTCCTAACAGTGTAACAGTAAAGCTTTTTAACCAGAAATGTCCTGGAGTTGGGGAAAGTAGGACCATTAATTTGAGATTGAGATTCTTTACCTAACTCTCCAGGGCTATAAAAGAAGCCATAGTGAAGGGAAGAGTGTGTATTACTTGAGTGTTCTGTAATTTATTTAGCTTTCTTATCACTATATCAAGGTTATTTTCTGGGTCTAGTAAATGGTTTGAGCTCGAAGTAATTGTATTTCTATTTATGATTCTTAGAGGAAAATGTGGCTTTGGGTTTGGAAAATGTCTGTAGTTTTTTGACTCAGTCTTATACTGCACGGTTAAAATATACATTCCTAGAAAGCAGTATGGTATATATGAAAACCCTTTATAAATGGTGTTCTTCATTCATTCAGGGAGTTTATATGTCAGAGTACCTTTCTGGTTTAGCATTTGTGTGTTTGTATAACATGTTTCCCTTAGCCACACAGCTAATACCCTTATACCCAGCACCCAGTTCTCTATCACAAACCAACTTAGCAGGTTCATGGTAGCAATACTTCAAGTAAGTCTCTGGCCAGAGACCCTCTAGAAGAGAGAATGTTTTTGTAATGCTGCCAGTTCCATAAGAAAGACCATCGTAATGCATAAAACCGAGTGTTGATTGTTCATCCACACTCCGCATTGTTTGATTCCAGAGGGAGCTCCCAAGAGAGAAAATGTGGTCCCTGCCTTCCAGGAGCTCACTTAGGTTTAAAAAAAAGAAAAAAAGAAAAAGTCATGAATATTCAGGTGGGATTAGGTGGAGGTAATTACTAAAAGGTTCTGGACTAAGGAGAAATCAGTAGAGACCAGTGAGGTCAAAGAAGGCTTGGTGGAAGACATGGGATTTGAATCAAGCTTTGGGGCATGGATGGAATTTGGACAGGCAGGAATGATAAGAGCATTCCAAGCAGTGGGGATACCATGAATAATTGCTGGGCTGCCTTAAGCCGGTATGGGCAAGGAAAGGCTCCTTGCTTGGAGTGAAGAACTTGCCCTTGGGAATAACAGAGACAATATGGTTGGCCCAAGCTCAGTTAGCTGCAAGTCTAAAACAAAAATGGGAACTCACATTCAGTGGGAACTTAATCAGATTATAGGAGGCCTAACAGCCATTATTCTTTTAGGATTAAAAGGGAAAAAATGCAGGAAGGCTAGAAGAATAAATTGTGACCCCTGTGTTAACAAAATTCTAGAAATAGGTCACAGAAAATTGGAGTTGAGTGAATTTCGGCACTCACCCAGGCAAACAGGTGAAGCCAATGCTAATGATGAGCTCACTGAACATGAATATAACCCTGTGGTATTGGCGGTGGGGATGGGGCAGTGATGTGATTACTACTGACAGAAGTTCTCTGGGGCTTTATAAGCAGCTGGATACAGGGCAACTGCTAGATATATCTTTAAGCCTTTTAAATTCCCTTGATGGAGTTCCACATAAAAAGTTACTTAAAAATAAAGTCACCACAGGGCTAACATGTTACGTTTTTGTGGGTAGGCAGTTGACTTAGAGAAAGGAAACAAAGGGACAATATCTACAAGCACTTCTCTGAAGGGAGATGGGTTCCTCAGTGATCAGTGTTAAGGCAAATTTTATTTAGTATCTTTATACTTTTTTGAAGGTAAAATTCTTCCGATGGACAGGTAGCATGAAATTACTTTGGGACAGGGGCTCTGGATTTGTTACTAGCCTAATGTGCATTCAGATACAGATTTCGCCAGCTCTTGATTTGGGCAAGCTGCTTCACCTTGGTAAGCCTCTGTCCTCATGCAGGTGTGGGGATAATGCCCCTACTTTGTAGTTGTGAAGAAGTAGGATCACTTATGTATAGTGCGGTTTGGTGTACAGCAGCTGCTCAGCAAATACCAGGTGAGAGTATATATATGTTAAAGGGGAGAAAGGTGGTGGATTTTAACAGAAACAGGAGCCTTTAAGGAAAAGGGAGATACAGACTAAGCCCATGAGAGTGTGTTTTTGTGTGGGCATGGGTGGGTGGGTGTATGTGTGTTAAAAAAGAAAGGAATTTGAGAGTTGGAGATTCCTAAGGAGAAAGGCTTTGAACACAGAACAGTACATTATCCCACCTTTATGTTAAACTATAATGTGCTTCAGCAGGAATACTACATGCAGTTCGGTTCATGCTTCCAAAAGGATCTGAGGAAACCAGTCAAGATCCAGAGAACGGGACTGAGTCAGACAAAAGAGTAGGACTCTTTCAGGTGGAAAAGCAGAGACTGATAAAAGAGCCTAATCAGAATTGACAAAATCATGAATGACTTTAAGGAGGTAAACATCGACTTGTTCATAAACCCTCAAACATTTTGGTGAAGGGCACCTTGAGTGGAATAGACGATACATGAATCTGTTTAGGACAAATAAAAGGAATACTATATGAAACAGTCATTTAAGAGGTGGTACAGACAGGAAGCACAAGAGGATTTTTTAGGAACGAGAACTGATTTGTGAAGGGTAAAGCCACAGTGGTTATAGAAGATGCTGGATTCTGCCTTAAACATTTGATACCAGGGACAGGGGATCTGCTCCTGGCACATCCTGGAGTGGGGGATCTCTTTTGGTTGCTGGATCTTGAGCTGAGTAGATAGGGTCTGACAGGAACAGCTTGGCTGTTCTGCATTCCCAAGAAATAGAGGATTTGGTCAGAAATGTTCAATTTCAGAACTGATATACTACTTACAGAAAAAAAAAATAGTAATTTTTTATATCAAGAAAGATCTTTATTAAAGAGTAAAAAGGGTGGCTTTTAAGACAAGGTATATGATTTCAATATTTCAGAAAATTTTGCTCTCCCCTTCCCTACCAAAGCATGTAACAGATTGTGATGATGTTGACATCCCACTGTTGGAATTAGGCCTTCCTGGGG